>CM076583.1:1246203576-1246264834 GCA_034641835.2 Pinus albicaulis
TTAGAAAACATTAAAAAATAGTTGAAAAGCTTAAGATCAGGTAAGTGCCTTTAAACTACCCTGCTTTCAGCATATTCAAATAAGAAAACCACAGATAATAGTGACAAAGAGCAATTTAGATCAGGTAGGTGCCTTTAAACCAACCTGCATTGATGCACTCTTCAAAGAGAAATTTCAAATGAATAAAACATAGACAATAAAGCTTTCAGTAAGAGTAGGGTACTATTGAGAGTAAATCCTAGCTCTATGTTTGCTGCTCTTTGTCAGAGAAAGTGAATAGAGTGAAAACACTAAGAAAAATAACAATTGACAGTGAGGAACACATCACCATTGACATAAATCAGGATCCCATAAATCAGCAGCTTGTATTTGATGTTTCAGACCAGTTACAATCAGCAAGCCCGGTGGGTCTCTACCACTTCAAACTTCTCATATCAGCTTCTGTATCTTCAAGTTGCAAACAGGGCATCAGTAGTTTCAGAAACTATTACATGCGTTCAGATGTCCAGAGACCAGCATTTGCTCATCTTCTACAGAAGTATTTATAGAAGAATGAGGTGGTGGGATCTGATAAAATATCTCCCGAGTCAATTAATATAGATGGATGACTCTTCGGCCTTTGAAGGGCTTGATGAAGTAATTTACAGATAATCTGTCTATATTAAATTGATGTACATTTACGAATTGAGTTCGGTGGGAGCCTTTGTTGACTTTTGAGGCTCTATGTCATGCTTAAAGTAACTCTGTTGCTGCTTCCCGAGGTCTAATGATCGTAAAGATTAGCTTCCAGGCTGCTTTTAATCTTTAAAATAGTTTTGTCGACAATTAGAGATAAGATCCTTGAGTAATATTAATTGTTCGGCTATCTTTGGGAAAAACACCTCTTGTTTGTAATAATGACTAAGCCTTCTTTAATTACCATGAGGCCGCAGTTGCCCTTTGGGAGGTGGAGAGGTTTATTTACTTTAGTTCATTGTTTTCGATCTTATGTTTTGGCAAGAACTGATACTCTTTTAACTGTGATTTAAAAACACAGTGTCTTGTTGATGTGCAGGCTGCGAAGGGGAAATATGGATCTTAAACCCTGCGAACGACTTTCCCTTGATACAGCAATGGTATGGGAATCGTCCTTCCCAGCCCTCGGCCCTTTCTTTCAACATAATGGAAAACCTTCATTACCTGCAAAATTCAACAAATATATCATAAAATCCTACGTTTTTTGGTTTACTGCTTCAGAGGTGTGGGATGAGAGCAGATTCATTGGATGGCATCATTCGACGGTGGAGATTAGCCGAGAGGAGGTTTAAAAGGGGTGGAAGGAAGAATTGAATAGAACCGTTAATCACACGATGATCGACGGTGGAGATTGGTCTTGAAAACCCCTTGGTGAAAGGTGGAGGGCGATAGTATGAAGCGAGATTAGATTTGGGTTGTCCGATCTAGACACGTGGATGGTCCAGATTCAATCAGAGGATCGCAATCAGCAGGAGGAAAATAAGGGTGTGATGAAAATCTCCCATGCGATTGCGCGATCGGAAGGGCCAATGCGATTGAGTGATGACCGTTGATCTGAGGATCAGATCAACGGCGGGGAATGAATCGGAGGGATGGGCGATCGAGGGGACAAACAAATGTATGTGATTGAAACATTGCGATGCGATTTAAACATTGCGATGCGATTTGCGCGGGCCGTTGATCAACTTTAGATCAACGGTCAATATCTTTTGATTTTTTGCACCGGTGGAAACCCTTTAACACTTTATAAAACCCAAATTTTTCGAATAATACAAAGATTTTGGTGGATCGAGCGGAATATATATATAAGCTGAATAGGCGCCCGTCTACGGGGCCTTTGGGCTTTATGAACTGTAATATGCCCGGGGCATATATGAAACAAAGGCCAATCGCAATCGGAGTTTGGAGACTGGTCTTTCAATCTACCCATTGTGTTTTCTCCGATTGCGATTGCGCGATTGGTCTTTCAATCTACCCATTAAAATATTTCAACACGTGACTTGGGTTTTTAAGTTTAAAACTTTGGAAAAGTGGGTTTTTAAGACTTTACAAAAGAAAAAGAACGATCGGGAATAAAATATTTACAAGGTTTTAAGCGACGAGGCGGGCCCACGTTTAATATGAAAATGACAATGTGATCGGGGTTTTAAACAAAAAAAGGATAATCGCATCAGAAATTTATATGATGCAAAAGCCAATCGCATCGGAGTTTTTTAATACAAATCCAATCGCATCGGAACTTCGGAATCATAGCAAAAGATTTGCGTGCTTTGGATTTTTGCAATGCGATTAGCGCCGAAAGGTTTTTAGTGTTTGGTCTTAGCACCATGGGCATACGGTGGGGAAGTGGTTGAGACTTGGCCCGATGGGGCTTAAAACCTTAATTCAAAAATGGGTTTTTTTATGATTTTTAATGGTTTTCAAAGGGTTTTGGGGTTTTCGCTATAGTTTGAAAAGGGGTCTCAAACTATGCAAAAATGATTTTCATGGATGGAAGAAGGGGAAAACATAAAAAAGAGGAATTTTATGAAGGAAAAGGGAAACAAATGAAGGCTATTTTCTAAATGGAGGAAGGAATTTTGCAGCAGTCTTTGTCATGGAATTTTCAGCAGAATTTTTGAGTTCTGGAGGGAAATAGCAATGAAGACCTTTAGACATGAGCATGAGATCTTCCAAAGGCTTCAAGAGATAAAATGTTGGCCAAGAAAGTGTTTCTTGAAGTCTGAACAATGTTTTGGCCACCTTTTGATAGAACAAATTTTATAGGTGGCCAACACCCTAGCTTGTTTCCATTATGTTTTTAAGCTTATTTCAGTCATTCTTTTATTAATTAAATGAAGCATTATTTCCGTTGCATCTCTATGTTTATGGTTACATCTTTATTCTGCTGCATTCCTGTATAAATCTGGATCAATGAGAAGCTTCGATGGAAGTCAGAGACAGAGGAGAAAGGTACGAGAAATGATTGGTGTAAACAATGTTAAAATATCTAATCAACTCCTGCATGGAGTTTTATCTATATTTAGAGAGTCAGTTAACTGAGCGTTGAGTCAAGTCGAGTTATCTGATAGATGAATTTAGTGAGTAGTCTGCATGTCAAGTTATATGGTGAGTCTCTATTTGGAAAATTTTAAATACCCTTCGCCGGGTTCATTGTTATCAATTTAAGTTTATGTGATCAATAGAAGAGCCGCAACTAGTTTGTATTTTGTGTGTGAATTATTTTTGTTATTTTGTGTTTTATATCCTCTTCCTTTCCAACAAATTGGTATAAGAGCTGAGGAAGGATCACAAGATCTGTGGAGCCTGCAGAGCCAGTGAGAAGAGGGCCAAGAGCAAAAGGCCGACAAATGTTTTTTCTCAAAATCTCCAGACTGTTAAGGAATGTGCATGTCCACACATTCTTAGTACAAAAACTTCGCAAATATGTACTTTCTTAGTGTGTGGTTTTTAAACTGTGCACAAGCCTGAAACACGTTAAAAAGGCTGACAACCGTGAGAAAAAATTCAACAAAAATTGGTTCAAGGATTACGTTATTTTCAAAAGCCATATACGTATGACCTTTTTTTTTTTTTAAATTGATTTTATTCAAAAGGAGTATTGGAATCAAGGAAGGGATTTTTAAAAATTGGTTTAAATATAATCTTTTTTTTAAGGTTTTGAAAAGTGAGATATAATAATAAGTTTTTTTTTAAAGAGATTATTATATAAGTTTTTTTTATATAAATATTTTCCTTATATAAAATAAAACTTAGGGTTTTATTGAAAGGTGTATTTTTTTAAAAAAAGAGCTTTGCAAAGCTTTCATAAAATGAGGAATTTAGGGTTTCATAAAAGGAGAATATTTTTTTTGAAGAAAGATGGCAACAATGAGTTTCCAACCACAACTTCCCACTTTTACAGGGAAAGATTATGATGTGTGGGCCATTAAGATGTAGACCATGTTGAAGGTGCATGATGTTTGGGATCATGTCAAGTTTGGGTTTTCAGAACCTCAGAATGAAGCAAAAGAACTAGCTCTCACTAATGCAGAAAGGGAACAATGGAAGAAAGACAAAAGGAAGAATGCACAAGCATTACTACTTATCTAGCAGGGAGTGGACCGAGTAGTGTTCCAAAATATTATGATTACGTCTTCAGAAAAGACAACATGGGAACTTTGGCAACAAACTATCAAGGTATGGCCAAAGTCAATATTGTTAAATTGTAGAATAATAAGAGATATTTTTAAAGTCTACGGATGAAGGAGACAGAGGAAATCGATTCTTTCATGAATCGGTTCATGTTTTTCATAAATCAGTTAAAAATTTATGGTGAATATATTAAATATCGAACAGTGATTGAGAAGGTCCTTAGATCTTTGTCTACCAAGTTTGATGTTGTGGTAGCAACCATAGAAGAGGCTAAGGATTTATCAACATTGATAGTTGATGAGTTGATGGGATGACTTCTATCACATGAGGCAAGGATAGAAAGAAATAAGGATTCCACTCTAGAAACTGCTCTGAAAAGTCAAGTTTTTATTTCAAGAGACAGAGGTCTAGGCATAAGTAGATCGAGGGGCATAGGACGAGGCAGAAGATATGGTGGTCAAAGAGATGGACGAGAAGAGCATGTACATGAAAGTGGAAGCAACGTCAACAAAAGCTTCAACAATAATAAAATATTTGACAAATAAAAGGTGAGATGTTATTATTGCAATAAATTTGGTCACTATGCCTGTGATTGCAAGAAGAAGATAGTTGATCAAGGAAACCATAGAGCTAATGTTAGTACAGAGAATACTAACCCCATGTTCTTAGCTTGCCATACCATGCATGAACCTTATGATAATATGTGGATATTAGACAGTGGTTGATGTAGCCACATGACATGCAACAAGAATTTGGTTTCAAATTTGGATCAATCTGTGAAGACAAAGGTAAATTTGGGGACTGAAAAGATTTTAGATTTACATGGAAAAGGAGTGGTCAACATTATAACCAAGAAGGGGGAGTCAAAGACAATCTCATAGGTATATTATTTTCCTGGTCTTAAACACAATTTGATAATTTTTTGTCAATTGACACAGAGATGATATAAAGTTATATTTCAGGGACAAGAGTGTGTTATTTATGACAAACCCCCATGCAAGAAACTAATAGAAAATGTGCAGATGACGAGGAACATAATATTTCCTCTAATTATGAATTACAGTGATCAGGTCAGTTATTTTAAAGTTGCATGTTCTAATGATTATTGGTTATGGAACTTTCGGTTTGGACACTTGCATTTTTCTGGTTTAAGATTGTTGTAGCAGAAACATATGGTCAGAGGATTACCTCCCATAAAATAACCTTCTAGTACTTGTGAGTGTTGCATCTTGGGAAAGAAACACTGTGAAAGTTTTCTAAAGGGAGGGGCATACAAAGCAAGACAACCTCTTGAGGTAGTGCATACATACTTGTGTGGACCTATGAGTACATAGTCGATTGGTTGAATTTGTTGCTTCCTCACTTCCATTGATGATTATAACAGAAATAATTGGGTTTACTTCTTGAAGAAAAAGTTTGAAACTTTTGCAAATTTCAAAGAATTCAAATCCTTAGCTGAGAACCAAAGTGATCGTCAGATCAAGGTAATGAGGTTAGATCATGGTGGAGAATATGATTCAAAGACGTTCCATGAGTACTACAAACAACATGGAATCAGAAGACAATTCACAACCAGGTACACACCGCAAAAAAATGGCGTAGTAGAGAGAAAGAACAGAACAATTTTGAACATGACAAGGAGCATGTTGAAAGGAAGAAACTTGTCTAATGAGTATTGGGCAGAAGTACTTGTATGTGATTTTAATGTGATAAACAAATATCCTACAAAGAGTGTGATGAAAAAGGTACCAAAAGAATCATGGTCAAGTATGTCATGCAGCGTATCTCATCTCAAATTTTTTGGATATGTAGCCTATGCACATGTACCAAAGCAGATAAGAGGAAAATTGGATGATAAAAGTGAAAAATGCATATTTACTGGTTGTAGTGAGCATTCAAAAGCTTACAAATTATATAACCTTGTCACCAAGAAGACCATAATCAGTAGAGATGTTGTGCTCAAAGAAAAAGATTCATGGAATGGGACTGTAGACAAAATAGTTGATGCATAAGCACCATTGATGGAAGAGGATGTTGTAGTAGAAAAGGATAAAAAAGAATCAAAATAGAAAACACCAAACAGATTCACACCAGCAAGGACTCCAAGATTTCATGAGCAGCATGGATCTTCAAGCAGCATGGTTTGTTCAAATTTTGCATTGTTGTCATTCCAACCTTCTTCGTTTGAAGAAGAAATCAAAGATGAAAATTGGGTGCAAGCCATGGATGAAGAAATTGAAGCTATTGAAAAGAATGATACATGGGATTTGGTTAATTTTCCAAAGGAAAAAAACGTCATTGGTGTGAAATGGGTGTACAAGGAAAATTTGAATGAGAAAGGTGAAATTGACATATTTAAAGCAAAACGTGTATCTAAGGGATTCTCACAGCAACCGGGAATAGACTTTGGAGAAACGTTTGCTCCGATAGCCCAATTTTTTACTGTAAGAGAATTTCTAGCCACAATAGCTCAGAACAAGTGGAAATTATATCAAATCGATGTCAAATCAGCCTACTTGAATGGAATTCTAGAAGAATAAATTTATATGCAACAACCTCTAGGTTATGAAGTTGAAGGTAAAGAAGATAAAGTTTATAGGTTGAAGAAAGCGCTCTATGGACTTAAGCAAGCACCTAGAGCATGGTATAGTAGAATCGACAGCTACATGATTAAGAATGGATTTTGCAGAAGCAACATTGAGCCTACCTTATACACAAAGGTAAATGAGCATGGACATATTTTGATTGTTTTCTTATATATTGATGACATTATTTTTACAGGTGATCTTGAGTTAGATGAATTTAAAGTAGCCATCATGAAATAATTTGAGATGATAGATCTTGGTCTCATGAAATATTTTCTTGGCATAAAAGTTGAGCAATCTAAAAAATTAATTTTTTTTTGTCAAAATAAATATGAAAGAGATTTGCTAAAAAGATTCAGGATGGAGAATTGCAAACTTGTCCCTACACCAGTTGCAACAAGTACAAAGTTAAGCAATGATGATGAAGGATCAAAATTCAATCCAACTCTATTCAAAAGATTGGTTGGCATCCTCATGTATCTCATAGCTACAAGACCATATATTATGCAAGGAGTGATTTTGATCTCCATATTTATGGAGACTCCAAAAGACACACATTGGAGTGTATGAAAAACAATTTTGAGATACAACAGGAACTAGAGATTGTGGCATAATGTATGCAAGCACTGAAAATAAAGATTTGATTGGATTTATATATAATGATTTTTCAAGTAGTTTGGATGATAGGAAGAGCACTTCCATTTATGTGTTCCATATTGGTTTAGGTGTAATTTCATGGGCATCTAAGAAGCAACCCATTGTGACACTATCATTAGCAGAAGCAGAATATGTAGCAGCAACATCAATAACATGTAAAGCAATGTGGTTAAGAAGAGTATTGGATGGACTCAAGAAGAAACAACAAGGACCAACATCAATATATTGTGACAACACCTCAGCGATTTCACCATCCAAGAATAGTGTGTTTCAACAAAAGAGCAAGCATATTGATACTAGATATCAAATTATTAGAGAACTTGTGAAAATGGAGAAATTCACTTAAATCCTTGTAAATCTAGTGATCAACTCGTTGATATATTTACTAAGTCATTAGAAAAATATGTGTTTGAGTTTCACAAAAGAAACTTAGGTGTTGTAAGCCTAGCTGAGACATAGACCAACATGCATGTTTGAGTTTTCATGAGTCATGTTTTAGTTTAGCAGTTGTGATTAAGGGGGAGTGTTAATGTAATATCCCTTTTTTAGGATTGCTCATAAATCATGCATGAAAAACGCATTTCCAGCAACATATACAATAAAATAGTGAAATTATCACTTGGATCCCATAGATACATCCATATATCATATAAATACAAGAGGAGATAAAAAATAAATGAAACTAGGTGGGTTTAACATATCTCCCACACTAGAGTAGCTGAAAATGACTAAAAACCCCAAACTGCATTTTACCGGAGTTACTGCATCAATGGACTTCGCAGTCTAAAGAGGATTTTAATATAAAAATATGGGAGAAAAATATATCTACTCATGTATTGATAAATAATGCTGAAGAATAGATATCTAAGCTCCTTATGCAAAATACAAAAGAAACCAGCGAGGGTTTCTTATCAAACACTTTGCATACAAAATGGGAAATTCAGTAATTCACTGAATAACCACTGCAAAACTGAAGTACATCAGTGTAGAAGGCTGAAAGATGTCTGATATGCTGTAGATCCCTCAAGGGCTTCCTCCCATTAAATTATGAACCTCTCAATCACAAGGAAACATTGCGACAGAGCCACCAAACCATGCAATGATCACTGCTTCCAAAATAACGCACTCCCTAGCAGAAACAACATTGGGAGAGTATGAGAAATGTGTGGTCTGATACCACAGATCTGAAATAAGTCCTGGAACTCTCCAAACAGATCTCTCAAGTGAAGGAAAGCTTCCTCCAATGAGAAAATAACTCAGAATCCGGGATTCCAATCCCTTCCACTGCTGCACCCAGCAACACTACACAATCTCCGGCAAAGTTGTGCTGATGAAGATGGCTGAAGCTTGGCCTGAAAACCTCATATGGAATGATGAATAAAAACTCTCCCAATGAGCTCCTCAAAGGAAAGAGGTGGGATTCCTGCCCGGGAACACCCAGTGCTAAACAGCACTGCAGCTTTGCTAAGCAGCAAAGCAGCAACAATTCTTGGCAGCCAAGAATAATAATCTACAACATGATGAATAATGCTACCATCCTCTTCCTTAAATAAGATATGAGTTTTCTTGCCCTTGGCCCCACTCACTTAGGTTACTTCTAACCCAAGTTACATTTCCATCCAAAATTGCGCTATCCATCCTAGGATTCCTCCTCCACTAAAACTGCGTTGTTGACTTAGTCAAAGCAACTTCAATTTAACCCTATTCACACATGGAGGTGTCTTATTGAGCTAGAAAGAGTGTCTCCTTTCACACATGGAGTGTTTTTATCCTCCTTAGGAGACTTATGGGCTCTTCTTCCCATTTATTCACCGACTAGAGCTGTTGCTAATCTAATGTTCCATTTAGCTTGGAGGTTAAAATTTTGGAACATTACAGTTAAAATAACTATTTAAGTCCTACATGGAGATTTATCTATATTTATAGATTCATTTAACTCAGTGTTGAGTCAACTTGAGTTATGTGATAGATGAATCTAGTGATTAGTTTGTAGGTAAATTTATATTAGGTTAGTTTCTAGTTGGAAAAGGTTAAACTACCCTTCACCAGGTTCATTGTTATCAATTTACGTTTGTGTGATCAATAGAAGAACCACAACTCGTATGTGTTTTGTGTGTGAATTATTTGTGTTATTTTGTGTTTTATATCCTCTACCTTTCCAACAAATTTCCATGTCTATTTCCATTTCATGTCTTTTGTCGTCGATGGATTTTCCTATTTCATGCATGATGAAGCTCTCTAGTAGGGAATCAAATACGAGGTGCAAGGGATGGGAGGGTTTAACATCGAGTGGCAGCATTTCCATGTATGTTTTCATTTCTCGTATGTTGTCGTCGATGGATTTTCCTGTCAGTGCACTCTGGATAAAGATCTCTACTTGCGGGCTTGAGTATCCATTATAAGAGGGGATATTTCTTGTCATCACACAGAAAGACAATTCTTCATCTTTTCCTTCAGAATATTCAAGTAAATGGTTTCAGATTCAATCCAAGACACTCATTTTTGTCCACTTTTCTTGTTCTCATTTTGTGCTAATCCATAAAGCATGAAATGGAAATCCTAGTGATTGAAGAACTTATTGTTTAACTCCGATGGGTATTTATAAGTTTTTTTTCTATGGAACTCTCAAGCAGAAAGAAGAAATTGATGGTGGAAACTTCATAGTGGTTGGTTGTTCAATAATATACCCATCCAGATGTGGAAATTGGATGTGAAGTGGCATCATGTTGCGGGCCCCACTTTCCTAATTTATTTTAATTTATTATTATTTTTTGTTTTTTTTTTAACGCGATGAAAAAATAAAATAAATAACTATTAATGCACCCATAAAATAATAAAGCTAGTCACTTGACAGTCTATAGGTTACACCTTTCACAAAACGTTTGGTGAAATAGAAATATGTTTTTAACATATTGGCTTTCATTTATATATAAAAATTATTTCTAATTTACTTATACAATAGTTATAATTATTATAAATTTTTATTTCAATATAAAAAAAGCACATTTTATTAATAAAATTATTTATATACATCTAATATTAAAAATATAAATAATTCATATTTTAAAGTTTAAAATTTAAATTTAATCCATAATCATTTAAAAATTTAATACTTTTTTCATTGCCTACTCGGTGTAGAGTAGAGGGTGACATGGTATTCTATTAAAGCACTCAGTGGTATAAAGGTCACAAATTTTAAAATCTGTGGGTAAAAATTGAATCATGCTAAGCGTTGATGTGACATAGGTAGGATGCAATCCCTAAGTGATTTTGATGACTTAGATGCCCATGGGTCTGGATACTCAAGCCACAGGTTAGGCATGCCAATAATTTAAGGACTCACGTAACCTAGCAAACAAAAAAATTATTTTTTACTAAAATTATTATTTAGGGAGAAATAGAACAAACCAACTATATAATAATTGATGCTATGTGATTCATTTCACTAGTTTCAAACTCACTTCTTCACCCATGTGAGCATCACCCAATACAATGAGTGCTAAGTGGACTATTCAAAAATCATGAGAACTTAGCCAGATAGGACTAACTCTCATGGAAATGGTCATAGATGAATGACTTACCTAACGCAGTTGAATCCAAAAAAAATGATATCTCATATAATGCACTGCGAAAACCCCTCAATACTTATATAATAATTATGAATAATGCTATATTAAAAATTAATAGAGATTTGAGGTTCAAATCCCCTCAAATTATATATGTCCACAGAAGGGGAAAAAAAATAATAATAATAAAATATCTTAAATATAATTATATGTATTATAAAGATTTTGATATTTTCCTATTAAATAATAAAACAAATAATGTCAAACGTGCATAAACTTTATGGGGCATACAAAATAATAATAATAAAATATATTAAATCTAATTATATGTATTATAAATATTTTAATATTTTCCTATTAAATAATAAAATAAGTAATGTCCAACATGCATAAACTCTCCCTCGGATGCGGGTGAACGTTAAGCTTTGGGACATGGCGGTTCCTCCGCAAGGCACATGGCCTAGCCACATGGACATGCATGGCCCTCATCCGATTGACATTAAATACTACAACTGCTCGCATGATGTTGACATTAATCCCTCTGCCTTGAGCTTTAAAACTCGTTCGGCTTGCAGACTCTCCTGCTATTTCATGGCACCTAGCTCAATCTCTCACATTGTTTTCTCCTGCAGCCTCAATGTCTTTGTCCATTCCGCCGGTTTCAGCTCTAAGCTCCTCAACATCCATCCTCCGCCTACTCCTTTGCTTCAAGCTTCCTGCCACCCTTCCGTCTCTCCCCTTATTCCATCTCCCTCCTACAACGATATGCCTCGGAGGCAGAGGTCAGACCTCTTACCCTCCCATTTCCCTCCATGATGAATGCCACCCCCCCCCTTCCATTAAAAAAATTTGGCCACTTACCAGCTCCATTATGACTCCTCTGGCTCTCTGGACCTCCCTCTTGTATCCGCTACTCTCACCGTGCATTTTTCGGAGGTCCTATCCAGCTCTGCTGGCTCTGGTGCGCGGAGACGACTCAGGAAGTCCATCATTTCCCTGTCTCCCCCTTAGCATTCCCGGAAATCCAAGGCCCTACCATTAAAAACAACTTCGTGATCCTCCAAAGCGAAGGGAGCGGCAGCCCAACAACAGATGATGAGGATGCAGGTGTGCATTCAGCCACAACGCCTGAGCCCACGGTGCAGTCGTCGAAGAAAGAAGAGGACTACTCTGATGACTATGGCTGATTCATAATTGAAGAGCCTCCTCCACATGACAAGTAGCATGCCACGTCGTTTCAGAATCCATATCAAGAGGTCACCTCCCTCAGTGAGGATTTACTTTTATGTTCTCATGTTTTTCCTCAACAACTCGATAATTTTTTGGATAATGCTAGTTTCCCCACTTAGGGCAGCAAACTATGGACTGGTTTCCCCACTCGGGGCAGCAAACTATGGACTGGTCTCCCCAACTGGGGAAGTGAATTTTTCGTGTTTTTTAACTCTACTCCTTCCAGAATTAGCTAGCATAGCAACTTTGGCGGGAAAGTTTCACATTGTATTTTATGTGCCATATAATAGAAATACTCTTATTTAGAAAAAAAATAAACATGCATAAACTCTATGTGGCATACAAAATAATAATAATAATAAAATATCTTAAATATAAGATTTTAATATTTTCCTATTAAATAATAAAATAATTAATGCCCCACATTCACAAACTCTATGATGTTAACAAGGCAAGGTCAAAATTCATAGAGTTAATTATTTAAAAATTCCTACCACAAGGTTGAGTACCCTGCATCCTTCTCATCATGTCTCAAGTGGCTTGTTGAGCATTGAATACCACTTCTTCGCTTGTTCTTTCAAATTTTCTTAATTTTTTCTCTTAAGGTATTGCCTAACTATTAAATGTTTTGGAGTTTTTGGCCGGAATGCAAAAAATTAATTTATGATTAAATTGTGATCTTTTATTATTTTAAATGTGAATTTTATTGTATATAGGGACTCAACACTATGAAATACCACTAGGGAACTTGAGTTTTGGAGAATTCATGACTCAAATTACTGATTTCAAAAAATATTTTCCACATCCTAAACAATTTGGACCTAAAATTAACTTATAAAAGTGATAAAAAATAACCAAATCCATTGATTTAAGGTTGATTAAATTATTAACAATGGCCTCAACAACAAAAACTACTATAGCACTCGACCAAAACACCTTGACACCAAATTTTCAAGATGTGTCATCGTTGATCACTTCTCCTCCCATGTCCCAACTTGCCATTGGATTTAGATCTTGTTCCACCTCGCCTACTCATCGACTTTGTTCCATTGCCTCCTCTCCCTTGGTGGAGGTAAATTATAAGTTTGGATTTAGCTCTGATTCCAACCTGTTCACCTTTGAGAATGATATCACCTCCGCTGTCATAGCATAGGTTAGAAACACCAAACTTGGAAATGTCTCCATGGCCAAGAAGAGTGTCAGGGATTTGAAGGAATTCAATTTCTAATGGAAAGAGGGGTATTGAATGGTAAAATTTTAATATCACCATCGATGAAACTCTTAAAATCACCGATGATATGTATATTAGGCCGTCATTTCCACCATTAGGTACTTGACCGACAATGGTGCTATGACAACCCCCCCTGGTTATTTCCTTCATGGATTTTAAATAATGTAAGTATTTGACGCAAAAAAGAGAGAACTAGGTCATGGGACACACATTCCAAGGTTTAAGGGGGATTATTTCTTTGAGGACTTGTTGTTTTCATGGACCAAAAGAGATTGTCAGGTGGCATGCAAAGCGAAAATAATCAAGTGGCACAAGATCACTAGACATCAAGACTCTGAGGAGTGACAATGCCAACAACCTTAAAGAATATGAAAATAAAAATTATATGGGTAGTATATGATTGGTTGAAAAATATATTGGGCCATCAAGGCAAAAAAAACCAATGAGCCTCCCTGCATGATTTGGCATCATGAAATTTACCTACACAGGAGAGGGAGTGGTTATGTTTTTGGTAGCAGGGGTTGTCCCTGGGATATTTTTCGGGGGAGAATGACATTCTAGGAGAGTTCTGACCATAAGGGCACGAGTTTCCATACTTCTGGGGTAAGATATATTAACACCTTCATTGATTCAAATTTCTGAAGAGCATACTCCTTCATTTCTAGGAGGCAGACTCATTTACTTCTTGTTGGACCAAGATATTTTTCACATAAACAAATTTCCATACAAAGGTTGGACTGAGAGCCCTCTTCCTTCAATTGTCATGTGAAAACTTTTAGTGGTGGTTTTTCTCTATCATAAGGGCTAAGTATACTCATTGAGTAAGGCCGAGTGCCTTAGTTTCCTTGTTGGGCATGATTTCGGAGTTAAAGGGCTTGTTACTTGATTGGACCAAGTCCCGACTGGTCGTGTAGCCTATTCTCATGACTATGAAGGAAGGAAGTATGAGACACTAAATCCACTAAAAAATCCTATATTGAGAAGTGTGCAAGTGTTTTAGCTTTCAAATACCATGTGGGATAACATACAATAGTGGTACGACATAGTGTAAAACATGGCTCTTTCTCTATACTATATCTGAGCATTGTATGCCCCTACAACAAGAATTGAAGAAAAATCTCCTTATGTATTAGCAACCAACGTATACCAGGTTCCAGGTTATAAATTATGCTATGTATTTCTCTTAAATATTGAGAGTTTTTATCATACATGAATTCCCAGAATGTATTTGTCGTGAAGTCCTATTAATGATTTTATTGAAATTCTGAATTCTAAATTCTGAAGAGTGGAATTTTACATTTTAGTATGCTATTATTTCGTTGGTGATTATTTCCCTAGGGTAGAGATTTTGCAGTCATTCCATTAACTAGTTACTTATAATAGATGAAATGTGAGAATGTATCGGATAATTCTCTTATTCCATAACATTACAAATGACTTTGGAACCCTTTTTTCTTCCATTAAGCATAATTACTATTTGGATCTATAGGGTTCTTAACTATATTGCGGATGGAGGATTATAATCTGGAGCCCCTTGGCATCTAAGGGGTGGAGGCCTACACTAGTTTCCGTTGTTAAATAATTAAATTTTGTGTCCTATGGATTCCCAATATAGGGTGGAGGTACTACAGTTTCAAACTCAGGGTGGATAAATTCTCTAGAAACCTAGAAAAGTGGAGAAAATCTCTGGAATCCTTGAATAAGGTAAAGTAAAATTCATCTTTAGAATTATTTCAGTGGATGATGGGTGGAGGAGAATTTCCTTTGGAATTACGGTATAAGCTTACATCCATAAGCAAGGTGGATGTGGTAAAGTACTTATGGAATCGCTAGTTTGGTCCCAAGCTAGGGGGTGGCAAGTGCTCTATTGTCAGACTGTCAAAGGATGGGAGGAGAATTAAGTACCTTATGTTCATACCAATCTAGATCGCTCAGAACTAAACACCTTAAGATCAGGGTTATAATATGGAAAAATTATAAGTGCCTTCCTACTAGGTACAGTAAGGGAATGGGTAGTTTGATGAATTTTGAATTTGCACATTGGTAGCTTATGTGTACTGACTGTGACATAATATAATTATGTTCTAGGAACTTTTTTAGCTCTAAGATCATATTTCATTTACTCTAGTAACACATTTTCCTTTTAAATATTGTGCAATTATTAATCTTCCTATCTACTGTGGAAAGGGAAAAAAAAAATCTCGCTAAATCGATTTATGTGGTTATAATTTGGACTTTTCATCTAGATAGAAAGACAACAAGTGCTTCTTGCAACCTCGAGATCATGAATTCATTCACCTTTATTACATAGTCTCAATGTGTACAAGACATCTGCTACTATATATATAAATTTTTGATGGGTAAATGTTGTTCACCTTTTTCACAATGCTATGTCATGAATGTCCACTAAGTGTTGTGTGCAATTAATATACCAATTGCATAAACAATTCACTATGATATGTATACACATTTTCCTAGGTTTTACCTATATGGTGACCATTGTTCAATGGGTGATGCTATGATTAAGTGCTAAGCTTATGTGGATGCCTTTTGTACTGATTGATGGCCTCTAGTGTCACATTAGTGATGTGAATTGGTCTACATGTCGAGAATATATGGATTTACTTGCAATATGTGGCGAAAGCATGCCATAGATGCATGCATGTTCTGTATATTAATTGATTGCTTAATGGTTAGCAATATAGAGTTCAGAAGAATATTGGAAGCATGAGTAGCCATTAGGATGGATTCCTGGTCTACATTTCTTGGACGAAGGTAGGCATTTGAAATTTTGTCACATTATTACAGAGTCATTTAGCTTTCTTGGGATAGTTGTACCTTGAAATGCTATTCAAATAGATCTTAGACCTCTTTCAGTGTCACATAATAAGGTTCTTATCTTTCAAAATTGAGTATCTTTCAAAATTAAGTGAGAAGTAAACTTTATGGGATGGAGTGAAAACATATGTTTATGATAAAAGTAGTACCCAACTTAAAGAGTTCAGTGCATTTTCTGGTTGTGAATATATATATATATATATATATATATATATGAAATTTATCCACCATTACACTCAATAGTCACTATAGAGAAATAATAAGGGAATGATGGAACCTGTCCAGTAATGAATCTATGACCCACAAATATGTGGATATTGTTATATTGGACTAATACCTCTTGCGAACAAGAGAAATCTCCCTAGATTTCCAAAAAAACCTAGTAACAAGAAAAAAATCAAACTACTATTTCCCCAAGTCTATCTTTGCTTGAATCATAAACTAGAAAGGAGAGGAATGAAATCCATACCTTTTTACGACATTCTTGATGAAGATCCTTTCTATACCTCGATGTAGCTCCTTGATGCTTGAAATGGACCTGTAGACATAGAAACCAAAGGATCAAAGGCATATGCAACATAGATGATTCAATAAATCAAACTAATCATCAAGGAGATTAGTAACTAGCATCATTTTAATGGAAAAATAGAAATAACATAAATCATTCATCAAATCCATAAAAAAAAATGCAATGGGAAAAAGAGCTCAACTGCATTAATTCAGAAATATAGAAGAGTTTCATAACCTTTTCCTTGATGAAGTGAAGCTCCTCCCATAATTCTGCAATACTTTCCTTGGATGATAAGCTTTCCATCCTAAATTGAACAACATAATTCTACCTTTAGCAACCTCCTCTAACCTTCTAGCCTGTAGTTGATTTATATGCCAAGAGGAGGAAGTTTCATATCTATATCTCAAGGATGAGAACCACTAAAGGTGGGATTAGGGTTCCTTGAAGAATGGGAATTAGCTCCATGATCAGAAGGGTTAGGGTAGAATAAGCATGACCTCGAAGCTTTCATTTGGGATATATTCACCCAACAAAGCTTCTAGAATTAACTATTTATTTTTATCTTTTGTTGATTCACGTGCACAGTCTGTAGTGGAAGACATAGGCAACAATGGTAAGAATTGCAAATGCATATAAATTAGATAAGAAAGCACACATGTAACTAAAAAGTATCTTTTTGGCCTTATTACCCATATTTTCTTTTCTTAAAGGTGTTTAAGTTGTTGACTTGTAAGGGAGTTCTTTGGAAAACATTTATTGGATAATGAAATATCCATTTTAATGGTTAGTTATCATGGTGAAAAAATGACATGTAATAGATTTCCCTCTAAAGTGAGAAGTCAAAAAGGATATTTAAGGACTGAAGTGATTTATCATGCCAAAGATTGGATCAAAGACATGCAACAATCAATCAAGTGTTACAATGAAATATATAATAATCACTCAGGTAGGCATTCTGATACTCAGAGTAAACATAACTCGATGAAGTAGTAGGGAAATACAATAAGAATCCTGTCAACAATAGACAAAGTATAGACAAACCATCAAATATGACTGTATTTGTACAGTCATGAATACATAACTCATCTCAACCTGGATGGATGAAACTAGATACAAGGTCTTGGTTTCCATCTCTATCGATTCATAGTACAAATCTAACCATGCGAGTAAATGTATTAAAGTCAAACATGGTATAAACCGCTTGATTATCGGTCAATGATGTGAACCATCAACAAGTACGAGAGAAACCACCATTAATATCAATGGTCCTTAAGGTACCCCCAATAATATCTATGGAATGTGAAAAGATGTCTTGAAGTCGAACACTCATAGAATCATTCGATCGAAGTTCAAAGATGAGAACCTATCGTTGAAGGCAAGGAACCTGCCATTAAGGCATGTCGGCCTCAAGGTACTGAAGAGGGTTTCTAGATAAACTTCCTAGACAATGAGTCGAAGTCGATAGGAACCGATCCCTCGCAAGAGGGCCTATGACACGAAACTCATGTCAGTTGGCATTATGATGTAATATGTTGTCCTTGATGGAAACCTACTTGATGAGTTGCTTTTTGATAGCAACCTATTTGTTAAAGATGTAAAAATGATGTATCTACAGGTCAGTTCAGACGTGACATAAAAAGGAATTCCAGTCAGTGACAGAGAAATGATAAAAGTAATATTTCACAATGTATACACAGGTTTGATGAAGGAAACCTATGTACATAGGTAGATTTGATGAAGGCAACCCGTTTATACATCCAAAATTAGTGTATACGCAGTTTTAAAGAAGAGAAGTCACGTATACACATGGGTTCAAAGAAGCCAAGTCGCGTATGTACTTACGCACTCACTTTATAATACCAAAGGTCCTTACCATGGTATTAGGCCACAATATTGAGCGTTGTGTCGTCTATTTGATTCCCTCCAAGAATACCATCGGCACTAGTATGGTTTTGGCACATGGTATTAGGAAAGGCTCAAACTATATAAGGAGATGAAGATCATAGTGCAAAGATATGCATGTGTAAGGGTTTCGACTGAATACTTCTCTCTGAAGTATATCTACATGAACTGGGTTATGTTTATTGGTAGAGCTGAAATTATTATGCACCCATGGATACAATGATGGATCAGGATCTCTAGACCTAAAATGACTATGTATTTTCTTGATATGTTGATGAGATGTTTATATCTGTGATGTGGTGCATGTTTTTCTAAAATAAAGGGTAAAATTAGGGTAAGGCTATAGATCTGAAACTTTCTGCAGTCTTGAATATTTACATATGTATATTCTGGTTATTCACGGTGAAAGTGCATATACAAGCGGGTTTGTTTCAGCGAAAGTGCGTATGGAAGTCAGGGTTTTCTGAAACTTGATGGAGAACTTATCTTTTTATTGATGATATATTTTTGTTTTCTGTCAATGAAGTATTCATATAGGTCTGGGTTGTTTGAATACTGAATATGATGCTAGTTGAATATGTACAAATATGATCAATGATTAATGATGTTGACTGAGTAAGGGTTTTGCAAATCTGAAAAGATATATGACTGAAAGCCTCAGATCTGTTTTTTAGTCTGATCACATTCTAGAAAGTCAGTATTCACAGATCTATATGTAGGTTGGTGTGCAGGAAAGCACATATACACGCAGGGTTAGTAAAGTGAAGTAGTGTATGCATTTAAGATGATGAATGATCAAGGTTGAAATTGGTTCTGCATGTTGATTCTGAAATCTGAATTTATTACTATGTTATGGTTACAGTAATCTCATTTTTCTATTTGAAGTTTGGTTTAAGTCTATTAGTGTTGATCTATATATTGAGTTGTGTTGAAGTTATTGGATCCAGTGTGAAAATTTATGAAACGCGGTCTGTAGTGGGTTTGAGGGTTGAAGCCTTTAGTGTGGAAGCCTCCTACCAGTATAAGCTGGTGTTCTGATCAGGGGGTTGTATCTCCCTTCCAGTAGTTTTTGGTAAACGAGATTAGGGGGTTGTATCTCAATTCCAGTAGTGGTTGGTAAACAAGATCAAGGGGTTGAAACTCCCTTCCAGTAGGAGTTGGAAAACAAGAGAAGGTTGCATCCTTCTACAGGCAGATGCCTGCGTACTAATATGGGTCTGCATCAGTACAACATTGTAATAAGTTTTCTATATAATAAACATTGAAGACAGAGATGACAGCATCGGTGGTTTTCTCCCGAATTGGGTTTCCACCTTAAATATTGGTGTTCATGTGTGAAGCTCTTGTGTGATGATTTATTATGTTATTACTGCACATGTTTAGTGTTTAATTATCTGATGCATAAATGATGATCTGGGTTAAATAATTTTTCAGAATATTTATCTGAATAGTAAATTTATCTGAAGTATACGCAAGTTTCTGTTAGGATAGACGTGTACATACACTATTTGGCCAAATCAAAGTCGCGTATAGAAATTAGTAAGAGAAAAGAAAAATATTGTGATTATTGTAAACACTGATTCACCCCACCCCACCCCACCCCCTCAGTATTTTTCCCAGTAATTGGTATCATAGAATGTCCTTCTATAGAATCTTAATCGCTAGAAGGAAGATCATCTAAGATGATAAATCAAGATGAGACAACATTTATCAGACCTCCACTCTTCAACAGAAACAATTTAATCTTCTGGAAGACCAGGACAAGATCCTATCTTCAGTATCTTGGAGCAGATGTATGGGCTATAGTTGAAGGCAGTTACCAATATCCATCCTCAGTTCCAGCAGATCCAGTAGCAAGGAAAAACTATGAAACCAATGCAAAGGTTGACAATGCTTTATTGGGGAGTCTGACTGAATCGGAATTTGTGAAAGTTATGCAGTTAAATACAACAAAGGAGATATGGGACAAAATCATTCTGAGCTATGAAGGTGATGTAAAGGTAAAAAATGCTAAACTCCAAACTTTCATAATTAAATATGAAAAACTCAGAATGCATAATGATGAAAGAATTCCTAGCTTCTTTTTACTTCTAGATGAGATCCTAAATCATATGAGAAATTTGGGTGAAACTATAAGTGACACCACTCTAGTAGAAAAAGTTTTAAGTTCTATAAATCCTAAATTCGAGTCAAAAGTGTCTGTAATTGAAGAGAAGAATGATCTACAAACTCTTACTATTGTTCAACTTCATGGGATTCTAACTGCATGTGAAATGAGGAAAGGAGGTCCATCTAAAGTCAAATAAGTTGTTTTTATAGCTACTGCAAAAGGAAAGGAAATGGAAGAAAAAGAAGGATTAGGGTATGTATCAGAAGAAGATGAGATAATTTTTTTAAAGAAACTACAACTTGGCACTCGAAGGTTCAAAGGTAAGCTTCCTTTCAAATTTTTTCTTGTGGAAGAGTTGGTCATTATGCTGCCAAATTTCCTCATAAAGATAATCATGAAAAGGGAAAGGAATTAGAAAAAGGTAATAAGAAACGTTTTATCAATAGAAAAAGCTATTATAGTCATGAATATAGTGATGGTCTATCAAATAGTGAAGAAGGAGAATCTGATCAAGACATTAAACTTCTCATGGAATTTGAAAAGGACACCATTGAGGTTAAAGATACTTTTATGGATGCTTTAGAAGAAAATGATTTTCTTGAAGAAATCAATCAACTAAAAATATGTTTGGAAGAAAACAAAAAAGCCATAGATACTCTAAAGGATCAACTTATAGAAAAGGAGAAGCACAATGAGAAATTAGAATGTGAAATAGTAAGTCTAAGAAAGGAAATTGAGAAAGTGAAAACTTTAAATCTTAGATTTCCTAAAGGATCTGAAACCTTATATGAAATTATCAAGGTGCAACGCTCTCCTCTTGTAAAGAAGGACCTTGGATATATCAGAGAATATTCTCAGTATTCAGCAACAAGCTATCTAAATGCAGTTAAATCCAATCAGCAACACTTTATCACTCAGCAAAATAACAAAGATAATGCCCAGGTAACGCATGACCACTTCAATTCAAGAATGAACAATAATATAAATCTACAAGTAAACACCAATAGCAGGTTCCATGATCGCATAAATTTCTTCTTTAATGGTCAGTTTTTCTCATGTCATAGTTTTGGTCATAAAGTTGCTCAATGTGTTGCATACAAAACCATCATGTTATAAGTATTCTTCTTTATAAGATGTGGCATAGCTTTATTTGTAGAAGGAGAAGAAAATCAATGTTACATTGATAGAATATGCTCAAAACACATGACAGGTGATAGAAATAAACTTCTTTCATACAATGCATTAGAGAAAGAAAAGAATGTTACTTTTGGAAATGAATCTCCTACAATCATTAAGGGTAAAGGATCTATTTTTCTAAAATAAAATGTTAAATATAACAACGTTATGTATGTGGATGAATTAAAGCATAACTTTTTGAGTGTGAGTCAAATGTGTGATCAAGGAAATGAAGTTTTCTTTAGTTCAAAATAATGTGTAGTTCGTGAACTTGACACAGGAAAAACCGCAATAAAAGGAACAAGAACACCTAACAATCTGTATATATTGAAATGCGGTCAAGAGCAATGTTATCTAGGTAAATCTACATAAAATTGGTTATGACACAGAAGATTGGGACATTTGAGCTTTTCTCAAATAAGCAAACCTAGCAGACTCAAAGTTGTACGTGATCTACCCGACATCACTCTGACTGAAAGTACCATATGCAAATCATGGCAATTCGGTAAGCAAACCAGGGTGCAATTCAATGCCAAAGAAGGATCAGCAAGTAATCCTCTTGAACTTATACATACTGATTTATGTGGTCCTGTAAGGAAAAAGTCACCTTCTGGAGAACAATACTATTTTCTATTTATTGATGACTTCTCTAGAATGTGCTGGATTGGCTTACTGAAACATAAAGATGAAGCATTTTAAAAATTTAAGATCTTCAAAGCTTTGGTTGAAAATGAATTATATCTAAAAATCAAATTCCTTAGATGTGACCAAGGAGGAGAATATATACTAGATTAATTCTTTGATTTTTATGAAAAATATGGCATAAAAAGATAATTTTTTGTAGCTATAACTCCACAACAAAATGGCGTGGAAAAAGGAATGAATAGAACAGTTCAGCAGATGGCTCGTGCTATGCTTGATGAATCTGGAACTCCCGATACCTTTTGGGGAGAAGTAGTGCATATTGCAGTAAATATTCTCAACAAGGCTCATGTTCGTGTGAACAGTGATAAAACTCCTTATGAGCTCCGGTATGGTAATATTCCCACTGTGAAGCATTTTAGAGTGTTTGGAAGAAAATGTTTTATCAATAACAATGATGAAAAACTTGGTAAGTTTGAGCCTAGAGCAGATGAAGGAATATTTCTTGGTTACTCGTCTATAAGTAAAGCATATAAATGTTACAATAAAAGACTTCAGAAGATTGTTGAATGTATTGATGTTGTAACTAATGAGTCTCTCACAGCTCACAAAAGGGAAATAACAACAACAAATAAAGATGATGATGATGTATATTTTCCTCATCAAATAACAACAATATAAAAGGAGAACTCAATGAAGCACCAGAAGAAGATATATTAGAAAAGGCTCCATCCAGGTATGTTCAAAATAATCATCTAGAATCTCAAATATTGGGAGAAAAGGGATCATGTGTCCAAAAAATAAGAACTCTTGTAGGATCCCCTAGCTATATGGCATTCTTATCCACTATTTAACCATAGAATGTAAATCAAGCTAGTAAACATGAATGTTGGATTCAGGCCATGAATGAAGAACTTGATTAGATTGAAAAGAATCATACTTGGGAATTGGCTCCAAGACCTCATGATGAAAATGTTATTGGAACAAAATGGATATTCAAAAACAAGTTAAATGAAAATGGAGATGTTATTAGAAACAAAGCTAGACTTGTTTGTAAATGGTATGCTCAACAGGAACGTATAGACTTTAAAGAAACATTTTCACCTGTAGCTAGACTTGAAGCCATAAGAATGTTTCTTGATTTTTCAAGTTTTCAACAGTTCAAAGTTTATCAAATGGATGTAAAATATTATTTCCTCAATGGAGATCTAGAAGAAGAAGTTTATATAGAACAACGAGAAGGATTCATTCTGGGAAATGATGAAAATTTTTTTTGCAAACTCAAAAAATCTCTATATGGTCTCAAACAGGCTCCACGGGCAGGGTACTATCTTCTTGACAAATATCTTCAACAAGAAGGTTTCACAAAAGGATCTGCTGACAGCAACTTTACACAAAAATTGAGAATGATAAACTGTTAATTATTGTTGTGTATGTTGATGACATCATTTTTTGAAGTAATGAAGATTCCATGAGTCAGAAATTTGCTTCAGTTATGCAGCAAGAATTTTAAATGTCGTTACTTGGGGAAATAACATATTTTCTTGGCTTACAAGTGCAACAAACGAAATATGGAATATTTCTATCACAAGAAAAATATCTCAAGAAAATTCTGAAGAAGTATGGGATGGAAGACTGCAAACATGTGAGCACTCCAATGGTAATTGGGTGTAACCTCAATTCTCATGATGATTCTCCCATGGTAAACCAACCAGAGTACATATCTATGATTGGAATTCTGCTTTATCTAACTGGGACTGGACCAGACATTACGCATGCAGTTGGGAGTGTTGGACGATTCCAAGCTAATCCAAAGGAGTCACACCTTTAGGTTGTAAAAATAATATTCAAATATCTACAAGGGGCTCAAGACTTTGGTCTATGGTATCCAAAGAATGTTGATCTTACTCTTCATGCTTACACATATGCGGACTAGGCTGGAAATTTTGATGATAAAAAAAGCACTAGTGGTGGTGCATTCTATATGGGGCCCCGATTAGTATCTTGGTTTATCAAGAAACAAAGTTCCATTTCCTTATCTACAATAGAAGCAGAATATGTGGTTGTCGCATCATGTTGCACACAACTTCTGTGGATGATGCAGGCATTACAATATATTCAAATCAAATGTTCTCCTCCCATCTCCATCCTATATGATAATACAAGTACTATCAACATCTCAAAAAATCTTTTTATGCATTCTAAGACCAAACACATTCCTATCAAGTATCACTTCTTACGAGAACAAGTGCTTGAGAAAAAGGTCAAATTGGAGTATGTTCCCTCCAAAGAACAAGTTTCTAATATATTTACTAAACCTCTTCCCAGGGAAGCATTTGAATATCTCAGACAGAAGATGGGAGTTGTCTCTGCCTCACTTATTAAATCTGCTTGATTTCAGAAGATTTCATGAAGATGAGTCGCATATATACGCAAGTTTCTGTGTATAAAGCCGCATATGGTTTTGCTGACAGAAAATCTATGGGTCAACTTTTAGAGCAGTCTGTGGTGTTGATGAGTAATCTCTGTTGTTTTGGTATTCATCTTACAGTTCCTTTCTTTGATATTTATCTCCTTTATGAAGATGCTTTTGATGAAGTGGTTGTTAAAAGTGTTCAAGATGCACAGGTTTAGGTGGAGCATTTTCCTTGCTGAAGAGGTTGCATTGTTGGCATTATGATTGGTTGTTGTGTTATGATCTCCTGTTTTAGATTCTTTGGTCTTGGTTATACAATTCATATCTATTATTTGATCAAAAGGTTATGTTGAGACCTATGATGTAAAATTGTTATATTCAGTCATGTATGGACTTGTTCAAATTTGTAAACCCACTTGGTTGGGAAATTGAATCAAATGTGTAATTCCACTTGGTTGTGTCATTGATGTAAGTATGAGTCCTTGAATGTTCATATTCGGTTGATTTATAGAGTCATGTACTTGATTGAAAAATGTGTTTGAATATTTAGCATGAACTCAGGGGGAGCATGGTCAATACAATGCACATCAGATCTGTAGAGCTCTTCTTTCTACAAGGAAAGAGAAACCTTGTTTTGGTATTGATCCGCCCTTTTCCCTTGATGTCAAAGGGGGAGAGTAACTTGGTGTTTGAATAGTGTTTATGATTGATGTATCTATCAGTTGTGGTGATCAAACACCAACATGGTTGCCATCAAGTCCAAAGGGGGAGATTGTTGGCATTATGATGTAATATGTTGTCCTTGATGGCAACCTAATTGATGAGTTGCCTTTTGATAAATATGTAAAAATGATGTATCTATAGGTTAGTTCATATGTGACATAAAAATGAATTCCAATCAGTGACAGAGAAATGATAAAATTAATATTTCACAGTGTATACGCAGGTTTGATGAAGGAAAACCGTGTATACATCTAGAATTAGTGTATACGCAGTTTTGATGAAGAGAAGTCACGTATACACGCGGGTTCGAAGAAGCAAAGTTGCATATGTACTTACGCACTAACTTTATAATACCAAGGGTCCTTGCCATGGTATTAGCCCACAATATTGAGTGTTGTGTCTTCTATTTTATTTCGTCCAAGTATACCATCGGCACTAGTATGGTTTTGGCTCATGGTATTGGGAAAGGTTCAAACTATATAAGGAGATGAAGATCATAGTGCAAAGGTGTGCATGTGTAAGGTTTTTAACTAAATACTTCTCTCTAAAGTATATCTGCATGAACTGGGTTTTGTTTATTGGTAAATCTGAAATTATGATGCACCCATGGATACAATGATGGATCGTGATCTCTAGACCTAAAATGACTATGTATCTGCTTGATCTATTGATGAGATGTTTAGATCTGTGACCTGGTGCATGTTTTACTGAAGTAAAGGATAAAAACAGGGCAAGACTATAGATCTGAAACTTTCTGCAGTCTTGAATATTTACAGATATATACGCTGGTTCGTCACGATGAAAGCACATATACACACAGGTTTGTTTCAACGAAAGTGCGTATGGAAGTCAGGGCTTTTTGAAGATTGATGGAGAGCTTATCTGTTTATTGATGCTATATTTTTGTTGTTTTTCAATGAAGTAT
Organism: Pinus albicaulis; assembly: GCA_034641835.2. NCBI lineage: Eukaryota > Viridiplantae > Streptophyta > Pinopsida > Pinales > Pinaceae > Pinus > Pinus albicaulis. The sequence continues at coordinate 1,246,230,238 of CM076583.1, forward strand.
TCATATAGATATGGGTTGTTTGAATAATAAATATGTTGCTAGTTGACTATGTACAAATATGATCAATGAGTAATTAAATATAATTAATGATGTTGACTGGGTAAGGGTTCTGCAAATCTGAAAAGATATATGACTGAAAGCCTCAGAGTTGTTTCTGAGTTGGATCACATTCTGGAAAGTCAATATTCACAGATCTATACCGAGGTTGGTGTGCAGGAAAGCACATATACATGCAGGGTTAGTAAAGTGAAGTAGCATATGCATTTAAGATGATGAATGATAAAGGTTGAAATTGATTCTACATGTTGATTATGAAATCTGGATTTATTACTGTGTTCTGGTTACAGTAATATCACTGTTCTGTTTGAAGTTTTTGTTAATTCTATTGGTGTTGATCCATATATTGAGTTGTGTTGAATCTCTTGGATCCAGTATGAAAAATTATGAAACATGGTTTTTTGCGAGTTTGTTAGGACCTCACTATGTATCATTTTTACTATATATTTTGACACCACCTTACCTTTATAACCATGTTTAAAAAGGATTCCATCATCATTTTCATTCACTTTATCCAAAGGTATATAAAATCCTCTTCTTTACTATATGTTTAATATGTTTACATATAATTCCATATTACTCTTATATTTCATCATTAATCAAAGTAGATTGTTGCTAACATAAGTCTAAAAGATCACAGATAAGTTATATGCTGTGCTAGAACAATCGACCATTGCTGAAACAGTCGACTCCGTTGTTGAAACAGTCGACTCCGTTGCTGAAACAGCCAGCAGACACGCAAATTCCATCACTATCCGTAATTTGCGATTCTGGAAGAGTATTTTTTGGAACAATGGAAACAACATGAAGACGTGGTTACACGGATTATTCTGAAGATAGTACTCTTTTGGTATCTGTTGTAACAATATATTTTTATGGAAGAACAGAATAGCCTGTTTTAAGGAAGAAGAACAGATTTGGGATAAACGTAGATTTTCTCTCATGTAATTGTAAGAGATGTCTCCTCTTTAAAAAGAGGAGACATCATAATTAGAAGGGAGTTCGAGTTCGAAAGCTACAGGAGAACATTTTGTTTGAGAGGACAAGAGCTAGACTCCATTTGTAATGTATCATTTCTTTTGACAGATGAATAAAAAGTTCCTTTTGAGCGCTCCAATTTAATTCTTTCCCTGGGGAATCTTGTGAGAGGGAAAGGGCCCGCCTTCCTCACAAGATTCACCCGACTGTTCCTGTAGTTTGTTTGATTTCTTTATGATATTCGCACTTTACTTTAATTCTGTTTGCTGAAACACCAGTTACACAGTTCTGTAGTTTATTGAGCATTCTATTTCTTTTAACGTTGCATGTGTTTAGTACATTCATTCTTAAGAAGTTAAGAGATCTATTTCTGTTAATTGTTTGAATGTATGATTGATGCTGGGAAGCAGGTGCTGAAGGTTCCTGTACAAAGGAATAGGGTCCTGTTTCCATTGATTGCCTTTCTTTTCCTGCAGTGTGATTAGAAACAGGAGACAGGTGCTGAAGGTTCATGTTTATGGGAATAGGGTCATGTTCTCTTGAGTTATCATTTCTACGGAGTGATTAGTGTCAGGCAGCAGGTGCTGAAGTTCCTATTTAAAGGAATAGGGTCCTGTTCCTGTTATGGTTGATTGGTTTCCTTTCCTGCAGATTGATTTCCCTTTATTTGGATTCTAAACTGCAATATAGGAATTACTTCTGCTATAACATAAGTAACTTCAGCTTTGATTAAACAGAGTGTGAATAATTATATTTGTATGATTGATAATTGTGTGGCTTTTTACTACAACATATTTTTTTCTTTTGAAATTGAGCATATCCAGTGCGTTATTTTCTTTGGAATAAACAGACTTCCTCGGGTTGACAATTTATGTGGAGCTTGAATTGTGAAAACAATTAAAGCGACCAACACGGTTGATGAGGTTTAGTATAGGTGTGGACGCTTCCTGCTAGTATAAGCTGGTGTTTGATCAGGGGGTTGTAGCTCCCTTCCAGTAGTGGCTGGTAAATGAGATCAGGGGGTTGAAGCTCACTTCTATTAGCAATCGGAAAATGAGATAAGGTTGCATCCTTCTATAGGTAGATGCCTATGTACTGATATGAGTCTGCATCAGTACAACATTGTAAGCAGTTTTCTATATAATAAACATTGAAGACAGAGATGACAGCAGCAGTGGTTTTCTCTTGAATTTGGTTTCCACCTTAAATCTTGGTGTTCATGTGTGATGCTCTTGTGTAATAATTTATTCTGTTATTACTGCACATGTTTACTACTTAAATATCTGATGCATAACTGATGATTTGGGTTAAAAAATGTTTCATAATATTTATCTGAACAGTATATTTATCTGAAGTATACGCAAGTTTCTGTTAGGATAGTTGCGTACATATGCTAGTTGGGCTAGTCAAAGTCGTGTATAGAAATTAGTAAGAGAAAATAAAAGATTGTGATTATTGTAAATAGTGATTCACCACCCCCCGCCCCCCCCACACCCTCCCTGTCAGTATTTTTCCCAACAATGTCAAGTTTTGAAGAACATTTTCCTAGGACTGACTTAGGGATGGCCGACACGATTGAAGGCTACAAATTTCATGGTAATTTGAATTGAGGTTGGACTTCTCTTGAACATATCAGCGACATGAAACATAGACTTGGAAACATTTGACTCAATGATAATACCCAAAACTAGTTGAAGACTTTTAATGGGGTTGGATTAACTGTGAGACAAATGGATTTCCCAACCTGGACACATATGTGATGGAGTTTCATGTTCAAGAGTGACATACTACAATTAATGGAATACAAAAATGATTGCTTCTTCCCAATTTCCCCCCGCCATTACTGGCAAGTACCTCTTTATTTTTTTCAAGCTTGAGGAGGATAGCATTTTCTTGTCATGTAATCTCATCCTTCGGATGAGTCCTATGAAGTATTTTTAACGAACCCTCAGAAGCAGTGGTTAGGTCTCATTATGACAAACAAGTCCTACAGAATTTAGATTTTACAATTCCACTCAAGGAATAACTTGATGTCGTTTTCATTTTTAAAGAGTTTTAAAATACACAAAAATAAAACTCATTCAGTTCTTTCAAAGTAAGTTTTAACGAAGCTAGAGAAAGAAAAGTGCGGTGTTTTTTAGTCTTAAGGAGTTAGGATAAAAACATAAGTAAAATCCATAATGTTCTTTTTTGTAAATTTAGTCCCTCAAGCCCAAAAACGAGTAAAATAATGCAGGAGAGAACTTTATTGACCATGATTAGTGAACGTATACCTTTTTCGTAAATAGTCTAGTTTAGTCTAGAAAAGGGGTAAACTTATACTGAATAGATGTTCATTTAATTTTTCGAGTTTGAATAGTCAAGTACTCGACACTTTTTCATGTTTAGAGAGTATGAAAAGGGCTTCAAATAGAACTCCAAGGTTTCACTTTTATGTATTTTTTGAGAGCCCAAAAAAATGATAAAATTCCGCTCAACATCAAAACGATCCATTTTTATGGTACTGTATTATGCACATTAAACTCAAAAAATCATCGCAACTGCCCAAAATTATAGCAAAAAAATAAAAAATTTAAATTTTTAAATGTCAAAGGCATAAAAAATAATATTTTAATGGCCTAAAAACCTATAAAAGATTAAAAAGTAAAATTGTTTTTACCATTTGATTTTTTAACCAATTGAGAGAAAAAAAAAGGGTTTTTACCACAAACTTCAGCGGCTAGTTCCGAGCAAACCGATGGATGAAATTGGGAACTGTCTTCTCCAGCTAAGAGAGCTCTTCATTATCTTCATTTTCATTGGATTTATTTTGCATTTAGCCATGTTTTTTGGTTTTTTGGGGATGTTTTTTTTTTTTTTTAATGTGCCCTCAGATGTGTGTGGTACCCTTCATCTTGACCGTGCACACTAGCTATTTTTTACACATAGAAAGTCGTGATTTGCATGGTTTTTCATGTGAAAAACCGCACAGATGCACTTTTTTTGTCAAAAGAAGTCATGCAAGTGTTGAGGTTTTTTGAAAAAATAAGAAATATGCCACAATGTTTTCCAAAACCACCCATATTGTTTTATAATCCTCCACAATTGTTTTTTTTGGGATTTTTGACCGCTTATAATGAACTGGAGAGAGAGAGAGAGAGAGAGAGAATGAAAACCAAGATGCTGAAGATATTAATGATTCAGAAACATTGCAGGCCCTAAGATATTGTGGCCTATACAAATATTGGATAATCCGAAGGATGAAAGCTTAGCTAGATCTCATGACTTGGATGGTGAGGACATGGGATGTCCAAGATCAGTGTTTTTCGATAAGAAATAAATGCCTCACTATAGATGATGATGAAATATACATTTTTATTGGGCTCTCCCGCAGAGGGATAGATATTTATTTTTATGGACACAGGCCAAGTGAGGAAACCATTGCCACTTATTTGAGGTAAAATTGTGTTAATGGGGCTCAACTCAAGGATGGGATAATTGACATCAAAACATTGAGCGACTTCCCTTGAGAACCATCACTTTTATAGTTTCCAGATTTTGTCTAAACACAACGCTTCACTTGGTCACTAAGTCTCAAATGTAGATCATCATGGAGTGTTCACAACCTACTATATTCATGTGGTGTGAAGGGGCAGTTTGCAACTTGAAAGGGAACTGACTAGAGAAAAAATAGGGAAACTCAAGAACTTTGGATATGGTGCTATCTTGATTTCATTTTCTCTAGAGTGGATTCCCCTCCTTTCCCACAATAGGTTTTACCAGATGTAGGAGGACCTTGGGATCCTCATATGCTTTTGTGGGTCACGCCATGGAGGCGTTGACCCGATAGTGAAATATACTCCTGAGTTCTTTGCGTGGATGGAACATCAGATCATTATGATCGAAGACTTTCCATATGCAGGGATCAATTACAAATGTGACACAGATATTCCACTCCAAGTAGGGATGCATTGGGGTGACCTAGTTAAAAAATTCTCATTTTTATGGTTTTTATGTTTTCAATTTTTTTTTTTTGACATTTAAAGCTAATTATCTGAATTGGTCATGCAGATGCGGGCTCAATTAGACCAATTGGACTACATCATTTTGACAGGCGGGGAGTTCAGCCAACGGATGTTGTGGTGCCTAACCCTGATGCATCAAATGCCTTCACTGAGTTAGAGCACAACCTAGAGAGGTTGGCTCTAGACATCCTAGAGACTGGGATTCATGATTTTCCTCTCCAGTACTAGAGGCACGTAGTGGGAGTTCCAGGACCGATCTATCGCCTGCTACGATGCATAGCACGTGCTATAGTCTGTTATCATGAACACCATCATGCTTAGTTGATAGTCTCTAGGGCTAGATTTTTATTTTTTTGGTATCAACACGTTCAGATAATAAAGGCCATGATACCTCATGTCTTTGGATAACATTTTTGTAACACATTGTTTACAGACTATTTTACCTAATTGAGACTACTAATTATCTCAGATTATCTTGTTCAATATGTGGATGAATATCAATTTTTTTTTTTAAATGTTGTAAATGTGTATTTAACACATGATTTTCCAATTCATCAATTAATGTGTTTAAATTTCTTGGAATATGTTGATATTCAATGTAATCAAACTGTCTTTCCAAGAGATGGACCCGTAAAAAAATTCTTAGCATTTTTTAACTTCTTATTGCATAGACACTATTTTAATGTAATAATATGAGCTATGAATCTAACCTAATGATAAAATACTCAATGCCAAATGAAATGGCATCAAATAATAGTTCAATCACTGTGCTATACTATGTTATGTTATCTGTCATTCAACCAAGGCATATCCCATGATAGAGACTAACTCATCAGTTGGCGAGTAAATAGCCCAAGCCACAGAAGACAGATTTCGAGTACTACGACTAGCGCCATCAACAAAGCCAATGTACGTTTGAGGGAGCGTCGACATATGAAAAACAAGTGTAACACAAGATAAGCAAGATAAGTAGTAGGGAATCATAAAATATGCTAAACCTATCATACACACTCATAAAAATATGATACAAGTAATATACAAAATATTCACGAAATGAATCATGCATAATATTTCTCCAGGTGCCATAGATGCGGGTGAAAGAATTGACACGCTTAACAATCACATCTCACACTCCCCGGGAGGCAGACATCCTCTATGTAGAGCCTCGCCTGTTGGGGATCCTCAGATCATTAGCCACTCGCATGAGACTCACAGAATCAGAAATGATGACGAGAGGACGGGAACTGCATCATCTCGCATCTATCACCATAAATGATCACCATGGTTAACCCGTATTGCAACCATCCCCCTTCCCTCAAGCCTGCTCAAGTGATCAATCATAGCACGCAGATGCGTGCAAAGCCTACTCATTGCTATCATTCTCGCACACACCTCAGCCCCTTTAAAAAGACGAGCTCTTAGCCCCTTTCAATTCATAGTCTATTTTATCTGCCTTTCACCTCTTTAACTCTACTCTGGCTACTCCCTGACTTTAGAAGGTTGCGAAGCTCTATTCTCAGCGTCGCGCTGCACAGTCTCCTTTGGGTTGTGGTACCCCTTCCTGTGCACATACCCCCTAGCTATTCCTTCCCCCCTGAGCCCCAGTGCTTCTTGCCCTTTTGTGTACCCCTCCCTGAACTGCTCCCCCCTACCTCTATGTGCAATGGCTCCTAGAATTCACCAGAGAACTATCTGAGGAGGACAGAGAAGGGCTCTCCCTAGCCGATATCACTGTGGCGAGGACAAGCATCTAGAGTCGATGGAAGGTTCCTCTTCCAGCACTTTTTCGAGTCATAATCTGATATCGAGCAGAATGCAGAAGCTTCTGGGCATGCTATGCAAAGAGGAAGATGCGGCTCGCGGAAATCCACTATCTCTCCCCAGACGCACCACCAGCACCGCAAAACTGACCCACTGTTGGTTTAGGAGGAGGAAGATGAGGATTCAGACATCTGGGTGATGGATTCCGATGGCATCTAGATGCGTGTCCCTAATGGCATAGATATGAACTCCCCCATCCTCTGCGCACCGGTCCATAATCCTAGGCGTACAGTGGAAGACGTGGAGGAAGTTGTTGTGTAGGCTCCTGCTTGCCCCATTGAGGAGGAGGTCCCCAACAGTGATGATGAAGACGAAAATTGAAGCCTACATAGTTGCACAATTCTCCCAAGTTTTTTGTCAAGCTTACCATCAGTGCCTTTTTTCTACCGTTTAATTTATTCTACTTAGATTTGTCAGCGCTACCCCGCATAATGTAATTTTATTTTTTAAGTTTTTTTCGGGCTGGTTTCCTCCCCCGAGGCAGCCTAGAAACCGTGTAACAAAGGCTGGGTTGGAAGGCTGGGATTGGCTAAGCACAGCTTGCCGACCCAGCCTGTAGCATATGTAACTTCTATTTTTTTGAATTAAAGAATAAAAAATAAAAAATAAATCTCCAAGTAAAGGCCATTCCTGGGATCTCCCAAAGAAACACCATCACAATCAACTAATTCATAGGCCACTTTAGCTTGTAAATTTACAATGTAAGCACCATACCACATGGGCTCAAATTTACTAGTGCCTATCTTATCATGCACTTGATCATAAACCAAGACTAGGTCGCCTTCCGAGTATGAACAAGGATTCACATTTCTGTCAAAATGAGCCTTAACCCGTTTCTTATGATCCTCAGTAGCCAGTGCAGCATCACGTCGAGTCTCATCTAATTGTGCTAAGTAAAAAAACACTCTTCCTCTGTAGAGGTAGCTGGTAACAACTGAATGGCCAGTTTCAATGACGAAAATTCATATTCAATCACCAAAACTACCTCCAAACCGCAAACAAATTGGAAGGGAGTAAAGCATGTAGATGTTTTTGAGGAGGTTCAATATTCCCACAAGGCTTAAAAAAGCATAGTATGCTAATTTATTTTATGAATTCTAGTGATCGGTTTGATCATAATGGTAAAAACCTTGTTAACAACTTCTACTTGGCCATTTTCTTGCGGATAATATGGGGTAGAGTTGTCATGGCACAAACCTAGCTGTGCAGAAAGTTCAGTCATCATAAAGTTTCAAAAATGGCTACCATGGTCCATGACGATAGCTTGTGGAACACCAAACCTAGAAATCACATAATTGAATATGAAAAATGTTGCATTTTTTCCATCCTCCTTATATGTAGGCATCGCCTCAGCCTATGATGTAAAATAATATACCGCTAGGATGATATACCCATGCCCCCCCCCCCCCCTGATCGAGTGAGTGTTACATGTAACAACATTGATTCCCCATTTGGAAAAACGACCGACATTTATGATTGGGTGAAGAGGATTTGGAGGTGCACGCATATTCTGATGGTAAACTTGGAAATTACGGCACTTATGAACCATGGTTATACAATCTTTGAACATCAAGGGTCATAAATAATCAGCGCGCAATATTTTTTGGGCAGTAGCAGACCTTGACATATGAAGACCACAAGCCCCAAAGTGACAGTCATTTAATTCCTTCTTGGCTTCCTTGTGAGTCAAACAACGTCGAAAGATGGAATCAACACCACAATGATAAAGTGTATCGCCAAGAATAGTGTATTGTTGGGATTGGTACTGAATTAGATGACGATCAGTGCGAGACAATTCAAGTCAAAAAGTCTGAGTTTGAAGATACACGGTGATATCTCCATACCAGGGATCTAAAGTACTGATAAGAAAGAGGGATTCATCTGGAAAGAATCCTCTGCCACAGTTTCTATTTTAGTATAGGGTAAGTCACATAATAACTCAACAAACACCAATGATTTCTTAGACTTAGATTTTTCAAATTCTAAATCAAATTCTTGCAGGATAACTATCCATTTAGAATATTTTCCCTTGAGAAATTGTTTGGTAATAATGTACATCATAGGGTTTCAATCAAATATCATTGTTATTTTACGTAAGAGTATATAGTGACAAAAACGTTGGACAACTTGAACCGTTGCCAAAGACAATTTCTTCACATGTGCATATTTGATCTCAATTTTTGTGAGATTCCTACTTAGATAATAGATCACATGTTCATCTCTAGATTCGTCTTCCTGAAATGGCACCATGCCAATGGTGTCATCAGATGTGGCTAAATACAAACAGTAGTCCCAATGATAATCAGGTAGATGCAACAATGGTGTATGGGTTAATGCATTTTTTAGTATATCACACTATTTTTTAGCAAGCTAGTACCAGAGAAATGGGATGCCATTTTTCAATGGTCGAGTAAACACTTTAGTTAGCTCAACATAGTTAGGTATGAATCTACGTAAAAAGTTTGCTTTCCCTTGAAAACTTTGGAGTTGGCGGAGATTGGAAGGAGGATGAAAATTGGCAAAAGCCTCTACCTTAAGAGGGTCGACACGAATGCCTTCCTTTGACACAACAAATCCCAAAAATTTAACGGGTTGTAAAAAAAAAACACATTTGTAACGATTCAAACAAATATTGTAATGCCCACATATAATGAAAATCGCTCTCAAATGCATCAGATGATCTTGTTGTCTCGGTGAGTGAGTTGGTAAGTCATCCAAGTAGGGTTCTACAATATGTGTGATATCGTGAAATGCATAAGACATTTTCCATTGAAAGGTTGCACCAGCATTATTTAATCCAAATGGGAGTTTCTGATAATAAAAGAATCCCCATGGAAAAATGAATGAAAGTTTTATGTTGATCAACAGGGAGTATTTTTTTTCGATTATATCCAGAAAATTCCCTGAAAGAGAAAATTTCATTTATGACACAATCATCAATGATTTGATCGATATAAGGGGTAGGATAGTTGTACTTAGGACAATATTTGTTAATATCCCTATAGTCGGTGCATTTTCTAATGGTCCCTTGTTTCTTGTTAACTAGAAAAATATTGGACACCCAATCAATCAAGTAACAAGATAAATGAAACCTGCTCTAAGTAGTTTTTCAACCTCAACTTTTATAGCAACAACTTTTCGTGGATGCACTGGACATAATCTATATCTAACAGGTTTGGTATCTAGGTAAGTATTTATTTAATGAATTACAATGATAGGGTCAATTCCTGACATTTCCTCATAGGACCAGGAAAAAATGTCTCGGAATTCATGAAATAGGGCTTTATACGTCTCAATTTCTTCAAGGGAGCATGGAGCACCTATGTGAATGTTCTCATTAATTTCAAGTTTGACTGAGATGTTTATCGGTACAGTTGTATTTATGTTTCCTAAATTATTTTCAGATTCAGAATGAAGGATTTACATAGGACATTGAGGACTATCCACAATCTTAGAGGAAAACATAATGAAAAATCATTCTCGATTTTATCAAGGATAGGTATAAAATACGAACAATGATAATAATAGTCCCATTGAATCTCGTCCAAAGTTATTATTTCCATGACACTTTCATTAGTTGGAAACTCGTTATCAAAGGGATTAGGAAACAATATCGGTACTAACCGCGACAAAGGATAATATTAATCAATGATTGCATTCACTCGATCAATTTTAGATAATGGTGGGTTTAAAAATGATTGAACTCCCTGATAAGCCGATTCAAATGGGCTCAAAGGCATCTCACTTCCATACAAAGTCAATTCAGACTCTAAAGGCGCAATCCAAGGATCAACAGATTCCATTGTGCTTGATGTAATTATATTAACCTAGGAAAAATTATGAGGAAAATTTTGTGGAGGGAGTGAAAAATTTCCCATGAGTGACAAATCCCTAAGCAAAACTACCCCAACAACTTCATAAAGAGTAATCGTTTTTCCAATGAAAGGTACACTACCTGTAGAATTAGGGTCAGAAGTGTATTATGAAAATTGGTCTAATTTCACAATTTTTCCTTTATGGGGAAACATCATCGTATGAAAAAATGACGAGACCACTGCCCACATAGCATAGGTCCAACTTCGACCCAATAAAAGGTTATAATCAAGCTGAGCATCAACAACTTCAACTTCAATTGCAACTGTCTTACCTTCTAACTCAATGAGTAGATCATTTAAAATTCCATATGGACAAAAACCTCTTCCATCAAAGGCATTCAAAGTTGTGGGAGATTTATTGATGATTGGAGAACCTAAGGGTTTCCAACAGGAAATAGACATGATACATGTAGAAGCTTCTTCGTCAATTACTATGTGAAAGACTAATTTAGTTTTGACAAAAACTGGTATTTGAAATGAAATTTGATGAGAGAGTCTAGGTACATGACTCTCAATATTAAATAAAATGAGATTAGAATCTTGGGATAAATTAATCATATTGTTGATAATAACATTTTCTTTGTGTTGGTAAAGTCTGCAGCACTTCAAGGGATAACATTGTTGAAAGAGACATTTCCAGATCTTCAACAATGTTGTAATTCTGAGCATCTCTTTCATGAGGATTAAAAGTTGATTTTCGAAGCACACCCTTAGGAGATGGTCGAATTACCATGTCATAATTGGGTTTTTCAATTTGTAATGGCTTAGAAGGAGGAGGAATTGATGTAGAAGATTGACTAGGTGAACTAGCATTGTTTCCATCTACAACATGACCCTTAGATTTGTAATCTTTAGATCTCATGGATACCATAACTTCTGAGGACATCATCATGATATATGTTGATGTGGAAGAAGAAGATGGGTTTTGTGAAACCATCTTACTGTCCTGAGAGGGAAATGGATATTTCAAAACATCAAAGGTGGGAGAACCTTTAACAAATTTAGTAACCTCGGCGCGATGAGGGAATTACTTGGTGCAATGACCTTCATCACAAATTAGGCAAGGATAATGAGGCTTTTTCTTTTCGTCAAATGGTTCGTATTTTTCTGATTTCTATTTTGGAAAATAATTTTGTTTCACTTTACCTTTTCCTTTATTTTTACCTCTTGATGATTTTCTCTTGCTAGTAGATGAATCTACAACATTAATCTCAGAAGGAAATTTTGGAGAAGGATTTTCGTTAGGTGAATCTTGGAAAGACAAAATCTGAGTATTTTTGGAATTCTTCTTTTTACTCTTAGATTGATAGCTAACGGAACTAATCATACCATCAGCGGTGTGATATCCTGTAGGAGTTGAGGTTGTTTGACCTGGGCAAGGAAAATCCAAAATTATATCATAAAAAGTGTCATACTGTGTATAAACAAGGTCTAGATAATGGGCACGATAAATTATCTTCTCTTCAGTTAAAACACCCCCTTTTGCTACATATTTGGTAATCGCTGGAAGAAATTATTTTGTAAACCATTCAGCCAAAATATGATCTGGAATAAAAAATTTAACTAGATGACGTCTATGTCTCCATTCATGTATATGATCAGAAATGTATGTAGATGAGGATTGTTTCAAATAATTCAAAAGTTCAGTACCAGTATCATATCGTATCGGTAACTGAAAATGTGTCAAGAACACAGTAGTTAAGGTGTTGAAGTTATGAAAAGAGGCTCGCAGTAATTTGATATACGATTTTTCTGCTGAATGGGTTAAAGTTCGTTGGAAAAGGCGTAATCTAATGGAATCATCGATCGATCAATTCAACATGCACCAAAGATGATATGTCATAACATGGTTTCATGGGCCCTCTCTTGATTTTCCTTCAAACTTTGGAATGTCACTGAGAAAATTAGTGGGAATCGCTGTCCAAAATAGGTAATAATAAATAAGATCATTCGTTAGTCAAGAAAAAACTAGTAAATCTAAAGCTTCAATGAATGGTAACTATCAGTCGGCATCTTGTTGTGAATATTGATAACCTTGAGGGTTAAGTCCAGTACCTCGAGTAGGATATCCAGGATATCCTAGGACAACCTAAGCGGTTGGGATTGGAATTCCTCCTGGGTAAACAGGGTGAGCCATACCAAACTTTGGTTGAGACAGAATTTGATAAGTATGACCAGGGTATGATTGACTGGAAGTGTAGACACTGATTCATTTTCCTCAAGTAATATTTCCCCTAAAATGGATTTCTTTGTAAAGGATGTCCTTGAAATAATTGACTTTGATAAGGTTGACCTTGAAAGAACTAACTCTAAAAAGGCTAGTCTTGAAAATCTTGGCCTTGATACGATTTTTCCATGGTTCCCATACTAGTTTGTTCCATGGGAATTTGATGTATAGACTATATCGTAGGAACTGTTTGATAAGCATATTCCTTTGGGATAGCATGAGTAGTTTGTTCCACCGATATTTGAGGAGTAATTGGAATAGTGGTTTGTGATACTCCCGGGATCGGGGTTTGAGGTGAACTCGGAACCGATTGCTAAATATATGTTTTTACAGTACACTGGATAAGAGTTTGTGGACTACTCTGAACAAGTTGTTGAATTATTTTATGAACATGTGTTTTTGGATTCAGTTGAATAAATTCTTGAGGAATCCCCTAGATAGGTTGTTGGACTTGTATTGGAATACCTTGGACGGGTATTTGTTGAATAGGTTTTCCAATAGGCTGAACAAGTTGGTAAATTGGCACCTATGGAGCAACTTTCATGGGATGTTGAAAAAATGAAGGGTTCCAAATGGTATTCATCCTTGGATAAGGAGCACCAACTAAGGGTTGAGACACAATGGGTTGACCTAAACCATCTTGAGGTATTTGACCATAGTTTGGATAATTTTCGGTAAAAGGTTGTCCTCCAACAGTAGGATATGATCCAAAAAAAGGTTTCCCTCCAAATGGAGGTTGTTCCCCCTAGGCAGATAATAACCACCTTTTGGGTTAACTTGAGGATTGCCTACATTACCGGAAACCATATTAATATACTGGTCTGATGTCAAACCTTGGGAAGTAGAAGTAGATACAACAACTGACAAAGTAGAAGTTTGAGATGAGGGAGAAGCTCCTGAAAAAGTCCCAGAAAGTGACTGATGTCCAGTAGGGACTAACGGACAACCATATAATAATGACTCTCGAGATATTGAAAACATAGATGTGTCAGTAGGCATACTTCCAAAAATCATTCCTAACGTGTTTAGTCCGAGCATATTTTAATAGGGAGTGTGGTAATGTGGAATACCATGACCTAAAAATTTCAAAGGTGTGAAATACCAAGGATCTAGTCGAAAAGGAGAAAAATGAAGTTCTGGAAAAACTATTTTTTCATCAGTAAAAACTGGAGTACTTGGAGATTCTTCTTCCTCCTCCTTAGAAATATATTCGATACTAATGAGACCAGGAGATAGACTATCTGTAATAATAAGTTTTACTCTAGGTGAATATGGAGTAGGAGTAGGGCCTATAACATCTAAATGAGACTCGGGTTCGGAAATATCAAACTCAGGTTTAGAAATTTCTGGTTAAGTTATTTGTGTATTTGAAACTTCTCTAGTATCATATTTTGGTCTAACAAATTCGGTAACTACTGGTTCAAATTGAAATAAGTCTAATCCTAGTCTTTGAGGTTGATTCACTTCAGTTTCTGTTGTGTTATATTCTACAAAGGTAGATGTTTCAGGTTGATCCGAGGTCCCAGATCCTATTGATTTTGACTTTTCAACTTAATTTTTTCCAATTGACTTGGTGTATCTTCAAGGCATTTACCCTGCATTATACACAAAGGTCTCGGTAAGTCAGCCACAATGAATTTTAATTAAGAGTCCAAATAATATCAAAAATCACACCTAAGGCCTCTAAAAAGTTAAAAATAAATAAATAAAACATACTAACAAATATAAGAGTCAAACCACACAAACAACCTTTTCACAATGAAATCACTAGTTAGTGATGAAATCCAACATCACAAAAATCAAGGTGAAAGTATATATAGATAGAGCGGGTGGAACTAGTTACACTGACAACCTGCTTAATGAACACGATCTGGGGCAAGTAACTCCACTTATGCCATCTCGAGTGAAGATTACACTCCAAAAAGGTCCAAGTGAGTCTAACCAACGCATGTCCTAGGTACAACAGAGACTTCCCCTCCGCCATCCCCTCGGGTAATAGCCCTAAGTTTATGGTATCTAAGGCCACTACTTACAACAATTGAACATGGGGGAACAGTCGCAGATCAGACATACACGCAAGGACAGAGTAACAAATCTCAATCCCCTTGAAAGTTCCTCAACATGGTTAATCTGAGGTTTACTTCCAAGTGACTCCCAAGTACCTTTCGGCACCGTTTGTAATGCATGCAAATCACTCTACTGTAACCAATGAAGTGAGGTCAATCACTCCACTAGGTCTGATATGATCCTTCCCATAGAAAAACTGTAATAAATGGATTTACTCCCTACCAAAAGATTCTACTGTTTATTTTTAGCTTTGGAAAGTTAACTCACTTCCCTATTCCAAAGCCCTACAACCTAATCTAATGTAGATGGAAAGAATCCTAAAAATGTAAAAATTCTAATTGATCTTATTAACACTATGTTATTAAGTTGTTATTTACTCAATAGGTAAATGGATGTGAAACTAATGATATTATGACCTAACTCAAAAACTCTAATGCAATCGAATATGAAATTGTAATATTTTCATTCAATGAATTCCTAATTACGGGAGAGTAAGTGCCTCTTTGATTTTTCAAATAAAATGAAAAAACTCAAATTTCCACAATACTATTTTCCATAAAAATGCCAATTTTCACTTTGAGATAATTCAAAGGAAAAAATTAAACTAAGATTTCAGTTCACTCAAAAAGTCAAACAACCATGAAAATGTCCTTTTACAAGCAATCACTTATAATTTTTCAAAATGCATGGATAAATCAATCAAAACTTCCAAATTAATTTTTTTCTAATGAATTCCACTAAATCAATAATGTCTACAATGTAAATATGAAAATATTTAAGGCTGAAAAATAAATTATTTCCGTTTTTAATTCAACACAAGAAGAAAATTCCACAAAAACACTTAACTTTGAGAAACCCTACTTTCATTAAAATAAAATATCCTTCACAAATAAGAAATATAATCACTCACTCTTGTATATTTGAAAGACAAAAGACAGGGAGACAGTAAACCAACAACAACCAATCTCTTTTTTGATAAATTCACAAGCAACCAGATTAAACCCTACCCAAATTGTTGAAAATGAGTAATTCTCAAGAAGACTTCTTTATGACACTCAAACAAAATAAAAAAGACTAACTGAAGGTAAAAAAAAGCATAGTGAAGCTTTCAAAAACAAAAATTCATACTTTGATCAAAGGGAAATCTATTTTTTCAAAAATTCCTAGGATTTGCGCAGGTGAACAGTTAAGTTCAGTGTTCATGCGCTCTATTGCTAAAACAAAACAACACAGATCCGTGCTCTATTGTTGAACAATAACTACATATATCGATAAAGTTTAAAGAAAAAATAAAATTCAGGCAAACAAATCAAAAAATCTAAAATGTCAATATCTTGTTAAAACTCAGATAAAGCTATCAAAGAAGGATTGAAAATAAAAGACAGGGAAAAGGAAGAGAACATGGTGTTCCCCAGTGGAGTCGCCAATTTTTTATAATGGAATAATCCCTCTTGCGGACAAGAATGATCTCCCTAGATTTCCAACAAAACCTCGTAACAAGTAGACAATCAAAATAGTCTTTCCCTAAGTCTATCTTTGCTTGAATCGTTAACTAGAAAGGAGAGGAATGAATCCATACCTTTTTACGACATGCTTGATCAATATCCTTGCTATACCTTGATGCATCTCCTCAATGCTTGAAACATACCTACACACATAGAAACCAAAGGATCAAAGGCATATGCAGCATAGATGATTCAATAACTCAAACTAATGATCAAGGATATTAGTAATTAGCATCATTTAAATGGACAAACAAAAATAACATAAGTAATTCATCAAATCCATTAAACAATGCAGTGGGAAAAATAACTCAATTGTATTAATTCAAAAATATAGAAGAGTTTCACAACCTTTGCCTTGATGAAGTGAAGCTCCTCCCATAAGTCTATAATCTTTTCCTTGGATGATAATATTTCCAACCTAATTTGAACAACATAAATCTACCTTCAACAGCCTCCTCTAACCCTCTACCCTGTAGTTGATCTATAGGCCAAGAGGAGGAAGTTCAGATCCATATCTCAAGGATGATATCCGCTAAAGGTGGGATTAGGGTTCCTTGAAGAATTTGAATTAGCTCCATGATCAGAGGGGTTAGGCTCAAATAAGCATGATCTCGAAGCTTTCAGTTATGATATATCCACCCATCAAAGCTTCTAGAATTAACTTTTTATTTTTACTTTTAGTTGAGTCATGTGCACAGTCTATAGTGGAAGACAAAGCATAATTTTTCTCAGGCATCAATGGTAAGAACTGTGAATGCGCAAATACTGGCTAGGAAAGCGCGCATGTAACTAAAAAGTAGGTTTTTTGCGTTATTACCCATAATTATTATTTTCTTCAAGGTGTTTAATAGTTGTTGACTCGCAAGGGAGTGCTTTGGAACACATTAATTAGATAGCGAAATATCCATTTTAACGGTCAGTTGTCATGGTGACAAAATGAAATGTAACAGATATGCATACTAGTGATGTGTAATTATTGTTACATGAGGTCATACTATCTCTATTGTGATCATAGAATGACTTGAATCCTTATATGACTTAGTTGATATTAAAGCGTGTTTTTAATAAATTAACAAAGCAGTGCATGTTGCAGTCTGTCGGAATATCTACTGATTTGTTACGAACTGGAGCTATAAATAGTATCCTAATTCATATACTCTATGAATTTATTGCTTCAGCGTGTGTATAATGTAATGTAGCTAATAGTCCTTGCCTTAAGATCTATTCTTCCTTGGAGATACCAAACTTATAGGACAATTGTTTACTTGAAAAATTTTGATTTGTATTGATTGGAGTTGTTAATACTTTCCATTCAATTTCTTATATATATATATATATATAAAGAATGAATTACTTTTCATTTGAACAAATCTTGAAATAAAAAAATGGTATGCAACCCACCTCCACCTATCAAACAAGGAAAACTAATATTCAATATGCGACAAGTAGGCATATATATTGTTTTGTGTTTGCTTGCTAACCAAGTCTCCATAGGCTTATGTTCTTAGAATGCTACAAACTTAATTTTTGTTGGGTTGTGATACAAATAAATGGTTTTGTTACAAGATAAACCTTGTGTGCACTGGTTTTGTTTCTATCGTGTCCCATGTGTAACACCTTGGTATTCCAGACTACTGCTAGAGTTGTGAGAGTTACCTACTACAAAGTGCCAACAAAAATTAGCGTAGGTATTTTCTAGTCACATGCAATAGCGTTGTTGGGTTTATTAATACCACCTTAGGGTTAGGATTTCCTATGACATACCTTGTAGAAATTATGTTGTAGATTTTCAACTTCTCATGGATTTTTAACCAAAATCACAAGACACAAACCTACTCTACTATTTTGCAAACATTATTTCACAATTTAGAACACAAATTTCAGACATGCATGAAGAAATAACACACATGGAACAAGTATTTTTATCTGTGGAAAGAAATCTGCTAAAAAACCCAAATTCTCTTGCATTAATAAGATGAAAAATAGAATTGTAATTTCTTTTCTCAATTGAGCTCACCCTGCAAGTGGAAAACCTATCTCATTGGTCACTGAAGGCCTCTGACCGAGACTTACTCAATTTCTTCCTTTTCTTGAGACCCGACTTCCTTATGTTGTTCCTTGCGGAATTATGCCCCTATTAAATAGGAAATTCCTCTAATTCATTACACAATTCCCAAGTATGGTCCACCTAACCTCATGCAACATCTGTACACTCAACTAGTTTACAACTGCTCGTTAACTGTCTTGGAAACTCCACCACAACGGGGTAACTCGAATTCTTTGCATGCATTATCTAATTATTCGTTGATTGATCATTTAACTAGATGATTTCTGAATTTAGGCTTTTGTGATCCATATTATGAATGTTGAAATATATTTCGGTAAAAATAACATATGAAAAATTTTGTCAACGTGTTTCGAACCATCCATTGTGGTTCATCATCACGACAAGATGGAGAATCATATCATGGCACCATATTAAATAGAGAGATCGATGTAGAGACGGTCATGATAAAACAACTAGTTTTGAAAAAGATTTATTAGAATGCTAAATTAGACTTAAGTCAATATTTTTAGACTGAGTCAAAAATAATTGATTTAATTGGAAATGTTTGATGAGGTAATATTTTAATTTATACACTTAAATATTTCGATTAAAATATAATTAAATAAGAATTAAATTAATTATTAAGTCTTGGTCAATATTAAGTCAAATATTTAGATTAGTTTGAGTCAACTATTTATATTAAAATATAGAAAATAAGAATAAAATTAGGTTAATTGGAATAAAATATTTTATGAAATAATATTTTAATAAATAAAGTCAAAAAATTTAGAATAAAATAAGAATAAAATTAACTATTTAGTATGGTCAAACCTTAAAAAGGTCAAGACCAAAATTATAAATAACTAAATAATAAAAAATTTAGGAAAAAATAAAAATAAAAAGGCCATAAACTAAGAATAAAATATTCAAAATGAAATTAAAATAACTGAAAATAAAATTAAGTTAATTATTAATTCTAGGTGAAAAAATACAAAAATAAATAAAGGTGAAGACTTAAAATTATAAAATAATAAAGATTACTAATAAATAGATAAACAAATAACTAATCAAAAAATAGAATGAATAAAATAATAATAATAATAGTTGTAAATAATGAATTGAATCAATATTATTAGTTGTAAATGAATAAATCAAAATTATTAGTATTATTATTTTAATAAAAACAAAGGTCAGATAAGGCCAAAAATAATTATTCTAAAAAATAAAACTCATAAACAAAATAATAAATAATAATGAATGGACTAAATAAATCAAAAGGGAGGTGTTAAAAATAAATAAATTAGGAAGACAAGGCAGGTATCCAACACTTGCTAATACTGCAACCATCATCTCTATTTAGGTTGATAGGCCTCCTTTCAATTTCCAAGGTCTCCGTAAACTTTCGGTGATGAAAATGATCAATCCTTGCAATGACCCTAGCTTCTTCAATGCAGATACGATGCTTTATCTTCTCTGCATGTTCTGCCAAAGCGGAGGAGCGGGACCTGATCTACTCATATTGTTGTTATTATTGCTCTATTGTTGCTTCTACATTATTTCTGCAACTACTACAAGAATGAGTCTTAACTCCCCAAATCCTCAAGTACAAGCTTCCATAGGGTTGCTCCCTTTGAAACTAGACTCCCTCTAAGTCTCAATCTCCTGGTGGGAAATATCTTTGCCCCTCAATCTACCAATATCAATGACCACAACTCCTTTTTGTGTCACTAAACATTGGCTCACTGATGTTCCCACTGGAAACCTTCTTGCTCCATTAAGAAGTATGAAAATATGGTCTTCTCCATCTGGCCTGAACTAGGGCTCCATTAACTCTGCCTCCTAACAACTCATTAGTTCTTCAATGATCATTGCACGTGAGGACTTCAATGACAGGTTCTAATGTGAATCTTGCTCTGATACTATGTAGAAATTATGTTTTATATTTTCAATTTCTCATGAATTTTTAACCAAAATCAAAAGACACAAACCTACTCTACTATTCCACGAAAATTATTTCACAATTTAGAACAAAAATTTCAGACATGCATGAAGAAATAACACACATGTAACAAGTATTTTTATTTGTGGAAATAAATCTGCTAAAAACACCAATGCCTCTAACATTAATCACATGGAATAGAGATGGGTTACAATTTCTTTGCTCAACAGAGTTCACCATACAAGTGCACAACCTATCTCATTGCTCACTGAAGGCCTCTGACCTAGAATTAGTCAATTTTTTCCTATGATTGAACCCCTAATTCCTTGCTTTGCTCCTTGAGGAATTAGGCTCCTATTAAATAGGAAATTCCTCTAATTCATTGCCCAAATCCCGAGTATGGTCCACCTGACCTCGTGCAACATCTGTACACTCAACTAGTTTACAATTGTTGGTTAACTGCCTTGGAAACTCCACCACAACTAGGAAACTCGAATTCTTTGCATCCATGAGCTAATTATTCGATGATTGATCAGTTAACTAGATGATATCTGAGTTATACTGATGTCCCACTACTTAACTGACCATAAACTAGTTCTATTATTAGTTAGAACTAGTTTAACTGATTATAACTGAAATTAACTCAACATAGACTCCTAAAATTTTTGAATCACTACATACAACTGAACTTCATGCCCTTAACTCGAATTAATTGAGCTAGACTCCTACTTTTTAGGAATCAACATAAGGAAACTGAACTTGAACTTATTAACTCGAATTATGTGCTCTTAACTGAGTTACAAGAGTCATGTCACCTCATTTAACTCCTCCAAGTTGTCTGTTGATGTGGAATTTCAAATTTCCTGAATTTTAATTAAGGCAAAATCAAAATTGAGACTTTCTTGGTGCATTTTCAACATACCTTTCCATGGCATTTTTCTTGTTGGACAATGGTTGAGTTAAACGTGCTTGGATGTATGTAGTATGAATCTATAACATAAGATATATAGATATATACTCGATCTTTGTTCTAACTAAAACACACCATCAAAAAAAATAATGATATAAACAAAAAAAAAATTGATAGCACATGATCGTGCCTTGAGTGGGTCCAACTCAAGGCTCAGTTTATGCTTTTACTCTATTAACTGTTCAATTCAAAATAGAAGAAATGAACAATATTGATCATTACATACCACAAAACATATCCAGTGAACTAACTTGGAACTCCATCGATCACCAAAACAAGACCTTAATATTATCTCGAAGGAAAATGATAACAAGGTCATATTTGTGCTATGGAGTGCTAGTCTATATATAAAGTTCAAAAAATATATATAAAATAAGCACACCGAGCTCGACCTAATCTCAACTAACTAATCAGAATCAAACACAGGAATTGGTTACGATTTTCACATCAAATTTCAGTTGAATATTCAACCACCTATGCTAATTTTATCATTAGAAGGTACATATTGTAAATGGTTTGATAAGGTCCCAAATATCTTTCTTGATGTCTTGCAATTATGGATTCTCTCGCAACCTATGAGTAATTGAGAAGGATCATCTTGACCATAATTTAGTGTATCACCATAATTGTAAGAGCACAATATGACTGCTTCCAGTTGAGATCTTGTGATGCCTCATTCCTTGTTGAATAAACATATTCTGAAAATAGAATACCAAAATTCATGTGAAGGTCTTTCATGTGTTTTAGCCACATAACAACCACCCTGAAATCCCTGCAAGTCCATCAACAACATCTTCATTGAATTACAACTAAAATTGTAACTTGCTCACAAAGTTAGGACAACGAACACAACCATTTGACACTTGGCCGCATTCACCTGATATCTAGCTAGAACCAAGGCCTGCAATCTTCGACTTAAATGATGGACAAAAAAGAGTTTGCAAGCAACCATTGATCGACATACAATCATGACATATGAAATGCAAATCCCTTAGTTATTCATTCATAAACAAAGAAGATGAGGTTCGAAAATAGACACAAATATACTTGTATTTTAATAGGTAGGACAAGTTAGGAGTAAAGAATGACAAGGATTTTTGGCCAAAATTGGGTATTTGAATAGAAAAATTATTTTCATATGAGAAAACCATCAAGTATACACCATGTGATTTAGCTTTTTCACTTGTGGTTGCAAAGAATCTATGCATAGGGGAATCTCCTCTTAGGCCTCACTTCTTTTTACTGGGATTTTACCCATGATATTTTTGATTTTCCATTGGAGATATATCATATACATATAATGGGTTTTCCTTCAGTGAGTATTACCTAGGTATAAAATCCACTATCCTATATTTTTTTCAATCTCTTTATCTAATACGAATATCCTTTCTACTCTTTCTTCATTTCAGCAATTTCAATTTCCTCTCTAGCTGGCTTGGGGGTATGGTCCCAATAATTTTTTGTAAATGCTCCTAAATTTTCCGTTATTTGTGTAAGGAGACTATTTAGCCTTCAATTTTGTATTGGTTGTAAGAAGAACCAAGTTGAGGCATGATGTTTGTTGAAACAAGGGATTGCGGGAGTGGGACATGGTACAGAGGGAAGAGAGCATGTGGAAGTGACTAATGAAACAATGTTCACCAACCTAGAAGATGGAGTATAGTGGCCTATGATTACCAACCCACATATGAGATTAGAGGTCTAGAGGTTGAAACAAAGAAAAGGAGAAAGCAAATATGTAGGAAAATGTGACTCGAGTGGGGGGGGGGGGGGAATGTGTGCTTTGTGAGAAGTAGCCTAGAGATAATTATACTTAATTGTTGAAGGAAATAGAGAGACTAGGTGTTTAAATGAAAACTTACCCATAATATCATTAGGGGAAAATAGGTTTGATTTTGGTTGTCAACTCATCCATGAACCATGATCTTCCCCATCATCGTGAGGCCAGGTACCTGAACAGGGCCATAATTAAAATTGCGTGTTTCCACAAACATCATTGAATACTTCCTCTTTGTGAGATGATGGGTATTAATGTCGTTCATGTCATCCCTTTTATCTATATGATTGTGAACTCCCATGTGGTAGATGATCATGGAGACAAGTGACGATGATGCGCTGGGAGGGGCATGAAGTTGATATATATATATATTTGTGAGATGTTGAGAATTAATTCCCTTCATGTCATCATTTTTTATCTAGTAGCTTTGAATTCCCATGTGACAACTGATCATGCAGATAGGTGGTGACAGTGTGATGGGAGGGGAAGTTGACATATGGTATTTAGAAAATTTAATAACAAAAAAAGAAATTCGGTATCAACCATAAATAAATTATTTCCAAAACAAACTCAATAACAACGCTCTATAACTTATGTGAGGAGGATACCAATCATGACTCCCAACAACCCACAATAAACCTACTTGACATATTAACCTAATATATAGATAAAGAAAAGGTAATTACAAGTAAAAAAAAATCTTTTATGGACAAGTATTTCCTACTTCCCAATATGAGATGTATAATGCATTTGATTCTTGATATAAAGTTGACACTTGCATTTAAAAGAATATTAATAACAAAAAAAAAAAAATCAATGTTTATCATAAATAAAATATTTCAATATTTATCTATCTATATGCCATTGAAAGTAATTTTTTTTATAGTTAAAACATTTCAATGGTGTGTTGTTCAATATCAAGGAGATGTGTAATTTTGTTTGTGCATATAAACCATAGTAGACCCATAGTAGACCATAGTAGACCCTAGATCTATAATGAGCCAAGAGTGATCAAATTTTAAGAAAAAGTTTGCCCTTTAGGGATTTGGTTCCTATGGCCTCATGTTGGTTAAGACATTTCAATTGTATGTTTCCTAGAATGGAGAAGATGTGTAAATGCTTGCAAACTCAACATGGAATTGACACATTGTATATTAGCAACCAGGGTAGAACCATCTTTACTCATGATTTTCATCGATTGAGAGAGAAAGAATTGAGGAAGTGTTTGCACCTCTAGGGATTTGATTCTCTTGATGCATCATGGGAACTTCACCTTGTTGGCCAATATCTTACATTCATTCATAGAAAAGGTTTTAAATTTGTCAAAATAGAATTAATATAGATAAATAGAAAATCTTTCGGATTAATCACATCATTAGGATTTGGTCGACGTTTCGAACCATCTAATGTGGTTCATCCTCAAGACAAGGCGAAGAAGGAAAACGATCTCAGTGAATAAATAGGAAGGATGCATCATAGCCTGGAATTAGCTGTTAAAACTAGTCATTATTTAGTTAATTAGTTATAAAATTAAAATTAAAAGTTTTTTAATTATTTAATTAGTTAGAAAATTAAAGGCTTTTTAATTAATTTAATTAATTAGTTATGAAATTAAAAGTTTTTAAATATGTAAAAATGTAATAATTTGGGAAAAAAGGATTAATTATTGCTCACCCCTGCTCTCTGCCCTTTGTAATAATAATTATAAATCTTCCCTTAACTTTTTATTTTATTTTTATTTCATTTTCTAGTTTTATAACTTATTCATTCTAATTAATTAATTAATTTATTTATTTAATTATTTATTGTTATTATTATTTATTATTTATTTTATTTTTATTATTTATATTTATATTTATATTTTTTATTTGTTTATTTATTTTTATTTATTTATATTTATATTTTATTTTATTTTATTTATTTATTTATTTATTTATTTCTCCCTTTACTATAAGCTACCCCTTCTCCCTTTTTGGGTTTTTATATTTTAATCCTTTTTTCCCAAATTTTTACATTTTTACATTTTAAAAACTTTTAATTTCATAACTAATTAATTAAATTAATTAAAAAGCCTTTAATTTTCTAACTAATTAAATAATTAAAAAATTGTTAATTTTAATTTTATAACTAATTAACTAAATAACGACTAGTTTATAACAGCTAGTTTTAACAGCTAACTTTGGGCTATGATGCATCCTTCCTATTTATTCACTGAGATCGTTTTCCTTCTTCCCCTTGTCCTGAGGATGAACCACATTAGATGGTTCGAAACATCCACCAAATCCTAATGATGTGATTAATCCGAAAGATTTTCTATCTATCTACATTATGGATCACAAAAGTCTTAGATCTAATAGAATTAATATATTATTTGTGAGAGAGAAAATATTTAATAAAAAACTAAATAGATTATTTTTATTAGAAAAATGTATTAAGAGGATGTTTCAATAAAAGGATTTTGGAAAATTATTATCAATATCTAATGCGATTAGACACTTTTAAATATCTCATAAAATATTATTATATAGGAAAATGCTATAAAATATACAAATTGATTAAATAAAAATTCCAAAACAACAACAACAACAATTTATATTTACTCATTATTATCACATATTATGCTCTTCCATTTTAAACCCCTTCTCTCTATCAGTTTCCGTTGAAAATGTATGGTACTTTCTATTCAAAATGTATGAATCATGAATGGTATAGTTGAGAATTTGACATTTTGTTTCCTCATCGTCCATGATAATGCTTGCAAGAATTGAGGATATGGTCTCTTCCGAGACAACCGATAAAATTGGAATAATACAAAGAATATTAGCATGGCCCTGTACAAGTCATCCTTGCAAAATGCGAATTTTAAAATTATAAAAAGAAGAAGAATTGAAGATATGTATTCCTTGATATAGAAAAGGTGATAATAATTACAAGAATTAAGGATATGTATTTGTTGATATAGATAACTATAGAATGTATTTCAAATTTCTGGAACTTAATAAATATAGCTTTATAGTTAAACTTAGAGCTTAAACTGTTTTTTAATCTGATACCTTCAGATAAATCTGCCTAATACACATTCCATAACATGATTATCACTAATTCAAACAAAATATTTAAAAAAAACCCAGCATATTAATTCCGCTTGAAATTTATAATCCATTTTATATTCAATTCCTATTTAAAAGTAATTGGTTTATTTGAAAATGCATAGCATTGAAACCGTCAAAAAGCACGTCAACGAATTCACTCCATCACGTGATTGCTCTGCGTGTAGATTGAAATCGGCTTCGAGGGGCTTTTTTCCCATGAAGATTATAAAGGTTTGAAATCGTATTCTTTTATAAAATATTTACGAAGTTTAATTGATTAATAAAATTGTTAAATAATTTATATTTAAAATAACGTACTAAATATTATTATATTTATTAATATAAAAATTTAATTCCGAAACAAATAAATAATAACAACCAAACCAAACGATTATTTAAATTTTAAAATTTTATGTTAAAAATTAAATGAATCAATTTAAAAAATAATGTTTTTACACAATAGACACCATCTAAAGTGAATAAAATTGGATACTAAATAAATAAGATTTTAAGATTTTATTTTGATATGAAATTATTATTATTATTATTATTATTGAATTTTGAGACACTAAATTGGTGTATGAGATCTTTTGTTTATGGGACAAGGGACTCATTTCCATTGACTACTAAGTGTATTAAAATATACATACTCTATTTCTTTGATTTTGAACTTATAACTTTTTAAGAGGAAAGGAAACACACGCTTTTAACCATTAAGCCCACTCAAATTGTAAATATATTTCTGGAATAATTCTACAAATAATTATATCATATGTTCAATCTGTAATGCTAAAATAGAAACTAACAAAAATCAATTGTTTAGAACTTTGAAAATAGCTATGGATTCGATAAATCCATAGTTATTTTCAAATGTGTAACGGTAAAATATAGATCAATGTTAGCAGGATTTTTTTCTATCGGAGGAGGATTTTATGTCATTGGATGGATGCTCTATAAAATTTCAGTTACTGGTCATTCTCAATTTGACAAAAGATTCAGATATTCGCGGACCACCAAGACAACCGAAGTCTACTCAAATATCACACAGTGAGGAAGCTTGGATCCTACATCCTTATGGTTCCAAAAATATTGAAAATAGGAAATCCCTCAAAATTTTAAGTGTTTCCCTTGGATGGTTGTTCATAACACAATGTTAACATGAGAAAATTTGCTTAAAAGAGGATTTCAAGGTCTAGGAAGATGCAATCTATTCGGTAACAGCAATGAAGATGTGGCTCGCCTCTTGCTCTCATGTATGCGGTCTCTGTTTGGATTGGGGTCATTCAAACGCTTAATTAGGGCAAATTGGGACCGGTCCTCCATTGGGGGACTGTCTATCACAGTGGTTCATAGAGTTTAAAGAATATAGAGCTTTGTCTTTCTATGTCATGTGGGTCATATGGAGATCTAAGAATGCGTGGATTTTCAATTAGGCTACACCAGATGTGAGGGGAAATTTCCAGGTCTCTGCATACGTTTAGGAGATCATTCTTACAAAGGCGAAGTTATCTAGATGATGTTGTTAGATTAAGGAAGTTTGGGCTAAATATCTTGTAGGTTTTTTTTTACAGGCTTAATCTTTTAAGGCATGTAGCAGTGGGGTGTTTATAGCTATGAAGCTTGGAGACTTTTTCCATTTTAGCTGGTACAATGGCATGGGATGGGATCTAACAACAAACCGGAGCTATTAGCAATATGGGGGTTTTATTTTGTATTGAATGTCTCACTATTGGCGAGATTAATGTCTTTGGAGACTCCAAAGTGATTCAGTCTCCAAAGTGATTATTGAATGGGTTGAATATGAGATAGGTTTTTGAGTCTTCAGCCCTAACAAACTAGATGAAGAGGAATATAATGCTGATAAGGACTTTCACGAGGATATCCTTCTCTCATATCTTCAAAGAACAAAATCAAGTGGTAGATGGTCTGTCAAAAGATGAATGCAGCATAGATCTAGGCATCAAGTTTTGTGTTTTTGGAAATGGCTCCTTTCAACATTCAGGGATCATTAAAATATGAAGGACAGATTTGGTTAACTGTCCTAATGTTGCTTTCATGTTTTTGTTTGTGTATGTATGTTTCTTTAGAATATTAATGCTACTTTTATATTTTTGTTTGTGTTTACATCCTACCTGGCACAATAGGAGAACTAGTGAAGTAATTCTTGCCAAGAGGTTGGATCGTTTTCACATCAAGGAAGGATTGCTTAATAGATTGGTTGTATACATGTAATGATTTGGATCTAGGGGTATTGCTAATCACTCCCTGATTTATCTTGAACTATTCGATATTTCCCCAAAGCCTCTTGCCCCATTCAAATTCAACTCGACCTGGCTCCAGGATGAATCTTATATTAAATTAGTCAATGATGCTTGGAGGAATGTGCCAATTTCACTTGATCAGTCTATCACCTCCTCCTTTGACAGCAAGCTTCTTTACATAAAAAATAAATCGATTGAATGGGTAAAGGCAAAACGAATAAATGATTACAATGATTTAAAACATGTTGAAGAGGAGTTTGCCCGACTTGACGACCCTAATAATGGTGGTTTCTCAATTGCTACATCAAAGGATTGGGTCATCAAATTGGAAGCAGATATACTTTGGATGTAGAAATTATATAACTAATTCATTATCTGTCTAATACTCCTCTAATCATACATTATTTGACTTCATGCACAATATGGAATCTATTCCACCATTGATCATCATATGCGGAAATTAAATCAATTGCATGCACACATTGAAACCATAAAAATTCACACACATTAACACAGTGTTTTAACGGGAAAGCCTGAAGCTAAAAACCCCAACTATCTGTATATAATATATGTCATAGAGATCATGTAACAATCCTCATACAAAGCTTCTCACAAGCTCTCAGTACAATACAATCACTACACACTAATCAGGCCCGATCTAGCAAATCCATGCACCAATCTCTGCCACCTGCTAGCCTGCCTCTACTGCGCAATCCCTGCTGAAGAATGGCTCTGAATGAACTCGAATTTCCACAGCCTTGCTCACACAATCCTCATTGGCATCTCCACTGAGTGTTGGATGCAATCAATGCATCACTATAGTCACAACTGATAGTCATCTTGCCCTTTCACCTATCTCTCCACTGGTCTCCACTGAAACTATCCATGCACTGTAGTTAACTGATGTATTCTTCATTTGATTAATGAATTAATATTTAGTGAATTAATTATTAATTAATTCACCCCACTCTCACTAGTGTATCAATCAGTTAGACTAGATACAACTAGCTCAACTGTGTCTAACTAAGTTAAACTGAACACGACTCCACCAACTACTTCTACAACTCCACCAAACTCTGTCACATGAGTTCTAACTGAATTCCTCCATGCAATAGCTCCAGTAAACACTCAGGAATAGCACAATTACTTCTGTCAGCTCCTGTGCCACATCTGTGCACTTAACTGAAATGCTCCAAGAGAGTAAGATAATGTTTAGAGTCCAAATATTATTAAGAGCTAATAATATTCGACATATCTATTTTTAGACTAGCAATCTAAAAATATATTCCGCCCAATATGTCTAAAAACAGAAGTCCATCTATTTTTCCAACTTGACCAACCATCCACAAATAGCATCCTGCAACTCATAGAATATGATCGACATGTCTAAAAATAGACTTTGCGCCAAAAATAGCCTACGGGCCCACTTAGTGAAGACGAATCTTTTCACTAAGCTCATCATCTTGTTGCAATCTCAACACTGTCTCTCAACAAGATAGGGATTATCTGCCACCCCGATCTTGTCTCTATGGTATTCGAATTTGCTCCTGGTGAGCGCCTTCGTCAGAATATCAGCATCCTGATCCTCCGTAGGAATGTATGATAGTAACATGATCTTCCGTTGCACACAATCTCTGATATGATGATACTGGATGTCAATGTGTTTAGATCTATCATGAAATACTGGATTAACTGAGAGTTTGATGCAACTCTGATTATCACAATATATCATAGTAGGATCTAAGTGTGAACCGAACAACCCGACCAGTATCTTCCTCATCCATATAGCCTCGCATGTAGCCAAACTTGCTACCATATACTCGACCTCCACTGAACTGAGTGCCACGGATCTCTATTTCCTGCTGTACCAAGAAACTGTTGTAGACCTGATACTAAAAATCCCTCCATATGTGCTCTTTCTGTCCGTTGGGCTCCCTGCCCAATCTTCATCTGTGAAACCATGCAGCTTCACCTCATCCAACTGTCTGTACCACAATCCATATCTCGGTGTGCCTCTGAGATATCTCAATACATACTTGCCTGCCTTCCAAAAGAGCTTGGTAGGCTTAACCATAGCTTGTGAAATCTGGTTAACAGCATAGCATATGTCCGGTCGTGTATTGACTAGATACATGAGCGAACCAACCAATTGTCGATAAACAGTGGCATCCACTACCTCTGCCGATGTAGCATCCTCTTTCCTCCAACCACCAGGAAGAGGAGTTTCGATAGGCTTGCAGCCTTGCATGTTGAACTTCTCTAGTATCTCCTGGGCATTCTTGCCTTAAGACACAAACAGTCCATCCTTCCGCTTCCAAATTTCCAATCCCAAGAAATAATGAAGGAGGCCCAAGTCCTTCATTTCAAACTCCTTTGCAAGATCAACCTTGCATGAGAGTATCAACTGTTCATCACTCGTCAATATCAAATCATCTACATAAATTACAATGATCAGCAACTTACCCTCCACCACAATCTGGTATAGGTTCGGATCCGCCTCACTCTTGGTGAATCCAAGACCGGTGAAATAACTGTCTATCCATGTGTACCAAGAACGAGGTGCTTATTTCAGCCCATACAATGCTCTTTTGAGCCTGCACACATGCGACTCACTACTAAAGATTTCGAATCCTTCAGGCTGCTCTATGTACACCTTCTCCTCAATGACTCCGTTGAGGAACGCAGTCTTCACATCCATCTGATGAATGTGCCAACCCATCTGCGCTGAGAGAGCTAAGATGCTCCGTATGGAAGAATACCTTGCGATAGGTGCAAAGGTTTCTTCATAGTCGATCCCCTCGATCTGTGAGAAGCCCCGGGCAACAAATCTTGCATTATACTTCTCGACGCTCCCGTCAGCAACTTGCTTCACTTTGTAGATCCATCTCGAACCTACCACTGATTTCCATTTCGGCCTTGGAACAATCTCCCATGCACTGTTTCTGACAATCGACTCATACTCTTCCACCATGGCATCTACCCATGCAGGGTCCTCCATAGCTTCCTCGAAAGAGTATGGTTCTATCACGATACACTTTCTCATCAAAGCCATGTATCCAGTATATCGGTCAGGTGACTGTCTCTGTCTTTGTTGTGATGTAGGTGCTCCTACATTCTGCGCTGCATCTTGATTCAGTCGCTCAGCTTCTGTAGTGCGCCTCCGCCTTCTGATGTTTGGCGCTGCATGAATGGTTTCTTCCACTCCATGACCCTCCTCTTGTGGCTAATCCACATCCTGAGGCTCATCCTTAGGAACTAATAGCTCCTCATATACATGCTAGTGTAGCTCCCTCTCAAGCAACAACTTCATGGCTTTCTCCTCATGAAATTTGATATCCCGTCGCACAATAGTCTTCTGACTGTCTGGAAAATACACATGATAGTTGTGGGGTGTTTCTGTGTACCCCACAAATATCCCAACCTCTGCGGTCGGCTTCAGCTTCTTCCTGGTATCCTTCGTCACATGAATGTAAACATGTGAGCCAAAAATCTTCAAATGATAAATATTAGGCTTCTTACCAGAAAACGCCTCTTCAGGTGTACTCATGACAAGTACTCTATAAGGACAACAGTTTTGCACATAAACCGCAGTGTTGCAAACTTCAGCCCACAAATGTATGGGAAGGCCCTAATCATGCAACATCGCCCGTGCAGCACCCACGATCGTTCTGTTCTTTCGCTCCGCGACCCCATTCTGCTGTGGGTTATGAGGCGCTATGAGCTCTCTTCGAATTCCTTCTATGCTGCAAAAGTCTTTGAATTCGCTAAAGATGAATTCACCACCATTATCGCTCCTAAGAGCCTTCACCTGCTGATCCAGGTGGATATTGGTGGCCACCCGCCTATTCCACTTGGGCCCCCACCATTGTCTCTTTCAGTTTTTCAGTTTCGGCATAACTTACTATTTTTAGCAGTTTTTCGGGTCCTGAACTTCCGGAGCCGTTTTGAGGCCCTAAACGACGTTTTTTGGGTATCGGACTACCAGCGAATTTGATCATCAAATTCATCTCGAAAGTTGTAGTCCTCGGATAGAGCTTTCTAATGATTTATCATGTGAATCAAACGGAGATAGTATGCCAAAGTTACGTCCCTGGGAAGTTGAAACACCAATTTACCCAAACGGGGCACATAGTTTTGGTGCTTCATCTCCTAGGGTTAGGTTTTTGGGATGTTTAGGGTTCTCCATTGTTTCTCAATAATAAATAGGCCCTCGAGCCTCATTGTAACTCAGTTCAGAGGCCTGTAGCCGCCACATCTCTTCTCAGAGATAGCGACCAGTGCCCTAGCTAGTTTATTTCCATTTTATCTGTAAGCAAATTTCAGTTCTTTGATATTAATGAAATGAAGTGTTATTTCCGCTGCATCTCTGTATTTATGGTTATGTGTTTATTCTATTGCGTTCCTGCATAAATCTAGATCACCTGCTTCCCTGACTCTTTCTCAACTAGTGCCTTAAACTCACAGAACTTTGAGAATGTCTCGCTCTTCTTTTGCATGAAGAAGATCCGGCACTTACGAGAAAATTCATCAACAAATATCACATAATACCTGTTCTTTGTTGTCGAAGCTATTGAGAAAGGTCCACACATGTCTGTGTGAATTCTCTCAAGGATCGTCGTGGCGCGACTATCCTTCTCATGAAAGGTGGCTTTCACAAATTTTCCCAAAGTACATCCCTTTCATTGATCTTACTGCACAAGTGTACCTTTGGGAAGCCCAGTAGAAATCTGCTGAAAATTTTTCAAAGTGCCATGGTGAAAATGGCCCAATCTCCTGTGCCACAATTCTCCCTCATCCCGGCTCACCATTCCTTCTGCTTTGCCTGCCATTGATGCGCAGCCATCTACTTGCAATTGATAAAGGTTCTTAACTCGAACCCCTATCCTTCGGGTTTCACCAGTTTCCTTACTGCGCAGGAAAGCCTTTCCCTCGCTAAAGACAACATCATATCCCTTGTCTTCCAACATCGCCACAGAGATAAGATTCTTCTTCAATCTTGGAACATGCATGAAATCCTTCAAGATGAAAGGTTTTCCAGACTCCCTCTCAAAGGAAATGGTCTCGATACCAGTCGTGTAATATTCCCAATTAGCAAATAGCTAATTGGAATATCAAACCGGATCAATTTTGCCGCCTCTAGTAAGTGGCCAACAACCGTGAGCGGGTCGTGGACTCACCTGGGCGCGCGAAGGCAAGTATGCAGGCTGAAGCTGGCAGTGTGGGGACCGAGGGGACTACGCGGGAAAGGAGGATGTTAGCTGCGCGGGAAAGGAGGGAGCTCGGTGCTCGAGAGGAGGGCCGAGTACAAAGGGGAGATGGCTTCCTCATTTTGGTCATTGATGAATTTTATGAAATTGATATTGGTCGCCAAGACTAAGAGCACGCCAGTTGTTTAGCCAGTCCGCAGCACTGTTTAGTGCGCCGAGTGTCTCCGAGCGGAGATTTCAACCTCAGCCCCGGGGGACTGCGAGTGCCTGCTCGGGTGAGGCAGTTCTATCATCGTTTTGTCAGTGGATCAGGGTTGGAGCTTGTTACAGAGCAGCGTTCAGTAGTGACAGCGCAGTCTGTGTGGGAATACCACAGCCCATCTCGTGTGAGCACTGTATTGGTTCAATTCAGAGGTTTCGGGACAGGAGATTGAAGCAGAGACAGCCCGTGCCCGTTTTCCAGCCACAGCTTATTAGCAGCACGCGGCAGTGTTTTCCAGCCGTTCGCGCCCACAGGGAAACCGTTGTACCTTGTTTTCTTGAGGATGTCTCTTATCTTGCCTGCGCCAGTGATGCGCTATCATTCAGGCCTCTATTGTAATCGTTTATACTTCCCGGCTTAATAAAATGGCTTAGTAATTTCTCTGTCTACGTATATCTGTGCATGAGATGTCCCTGTTATTTTATGTATATTCGAATGTTTGCTCATAGAGTCATTTTATCGCTATAGCATTTGCTGTGTTTTATAAATTTCCTTAAAAAGGAATATT